>CM076571.1:589377713-589558934 GCA_034641835.2 Pinus albicaulis
TACATTACATACACATTCTCAATATTGATTTTTACCTTAATTAAATCTATGCATACCAAATTTCACATGAAAATGACATTCTCCGAATATTTGCAACACTATTCCTATGTTATTTCCTTCTTTTCTTGTGTTCTAAAATAACCAAGATGCCATTGCCTCTCTCATTTTTAGTTTGATGTCTCAAATGGCTTCACTTTATTTATTTTTTTCAAAACTAATTTCATCTCAATCATGAAACACTATGATATTCTATCCTACCTTACCTATATTTTGATTAGTTAACAAGAATTTTAATCTTGTAATTCCTCTATATCACACAATTACCTACTTTCTCATGGTTCTTTTCTTGAAAAAATCATTGGACATGATTTTTGCCAAACTTATTAACTTATTTACGTACCTAAGCTAAAAGAAATAAATAACTGTAAGGAAAATCAATCTTTGATATTCCTCAATCAAGGAGGTAAAAATTATTCCTCTTGGAATATCTAGAAATATATACCAGTTTTGTAGGTAATAATTTTTATATCATTATATTTTTCCATGGGTCTTATTAGTAACGAGGACTAGGCGTACTTATGACCACTATGGTGATTTTTTTAAGAATGTAACACCCCTAGTTTATGTTTTTCTTTCAAAGCTAGACCTTTGAACTTAAATCCTAAGGGGAGTGGACCCCAATGGACAAGTATTTTGTGGATGTAATTAAATATTTAATTATAAAAAAATAAATAAAATAATTCTGTGCAGATTGACCAAATTGAGAATTATGAGATCACTTGCTAAATCCATGAGGATGGAAAGAGGGAAATATTTCCCCAAAAATCTTTCAAAAAATCCTTGAAAGAATTTATTTCCAAATTAGATTTTGTGGAAAATCTAGTTTCCCCAATGATGTGGAGAGTAATTGGGAAGAGGTAAAAAGATGGGAAAAACAGAAAGCAACTTTAAAAATTCCTAAATAAGGGAAGCCTAGGAAAACAGGAAGAAAAGCATCCTGTAATTCTGGAAGCATAATTAGAAACACGCTTTGGGGAGAAAAAGCTTAAATAAGCTATTCCTGAACAGATTAGAGGTTGGTCTGGAATGGAAGTGATCTCAGCTCGGGGGTGAGTTCTGGAGATAGAGGGACTCTACGGTTGGGAGGACTGGTCAAGTACCAAAGTGGTATGCACAGAGTGTTATGAATGATTTACATTAATTATTGTTAAGAGTAAAGGTTAATGACTGTTGATGCATATTTCTTGAAATGTTTTGTTTATGTTGGTGTTCCATACATTTACAGAATGGTAGAGTAATTAAACTCTCTCAGTCCTGCATAGTTGTAGGTGTCACACCTCCCTTTCTATACCAAAACAAGATAACGAATTTTTTTTTTTTTTGTGTATTTATTCTTTCATTGGTCAAAACCCCATGCACTTTAACCAGCTAACACTATATATGTTAAAACATTAATGAGAGGCCTTTATATTCTCTCAATTTCCCTATGGCTAAACCTTTGGTTAAACCCACCATACCATGACCCTCAGAACTTTATTAATTAAAATCACCCCCCATTATATGGTTCGCTTGATATTACTCAATTCCCATATATATATAATATTATATCACTTTATGTATATATGTAACATAGTACATAGCCATCGCTATAATCTCATCCTCTATGTAATACCATCTTTATAGTTTTTAATATATATATATAACCTTATATACTCTTAACAATTACGATAGGGATGACAGTTTCAGAATGTTATTAATTCATATGACATGGCTAAAATAATGTGAATCGATTTTCCATATTAATGTGACCAATCTTCGCACGATCTTCACGTCGTATGCCTCGATCACTGGTTAATTCATATACAGCCTGATCTATGCAGCCTCCTGGTTGTATACAGATCTACGCAGCCTATTCTTTAAGGCAGAGTACTTTCCCATTTAATGAATGGGAACTGGGTTTTGGTTTTCGTTACACCACTATGATACATAACCCGGTTTCCATGTACCTTTGGCTTACACGTAATTTATGAAATCTAATTACATGTATGTTTTTAAATGTTGGCAGTCACTTTTGATCATATAATGGTTTAGGTCCGCAAGGTTTCAAATACTCGTTTTTCCTTGACAGTAGTTTACCAGAGTTCTCTACGTCAATGGTTTCGATATGGCTTGTTTACCATTACTCTACGATCCCTCTCGGGATTCTTCGTGTCCTTGTTATTGATTGAGATTTCCCGCATCTCTATGACTCATTTGCACCCACCAATCACCTTACACGTGGACGGCAATCAAGGCTTGAGTTTTAGGGTTTGTTATTCGTTTATTATCTTCAGTTGTTCATTCTTCTGCTTCTTTCTACCATGTCACTCCGCCTTCGAATTTCATTATCCCTCTTTGGAGCATATCAAGAGTCTTACGGCCGAGGAGTATGTCTATCTCACCGGTCATCCGGTAAGCGTTTATCTTGGTATCTATTGTCAGTGTGTGTTAACACATTAATCGTTTTTCACCCTGTGGGGAAGTACCATCACAGGTTAATTTCAGTCTATGCTATTGCGTTTCTTTGTAGATTTGCGAATTGCAGACGGTTAGCAGGCCATGATTGTGCAAGACCCATTGGGGTAACCCTACGTTCATAGCAAGCCCTATTGTGTAGATAGGTAATATCATAATCGTTCAGAATAATTTTTTTTTTCCAATATTCAATAATTTAGTGTCGGCATTTTTCGAACGAGCAATAGCTCTAGTTATACCATTGATCTGGCATTCTTACCAGCTCCGTCGTTGGTTTTCTGTAGGGAACCTGGTTAACACAGTTGGGTTAATTTCATTCGATGTTTAACAGCTGATGCACAGGCTTCACGATTCTTTATGCGAGGATTGTTCGTATTTTGTAGCGGAACAAGTCCAAAATCTTTGCCAGGTTCGATTTGCTATCCTAACCCTGGTAGACTTTAATGGTATCCTTTTTCTCAAGCGAATTGACTAATCGATCTCATACATTTGGTTTCAAGATTTTATCCCATTTTATTAACCAGGTATATACTTTGCCCCTTCGTTGAGTTTCATGAGCTCGTTCTGCGTACTCATATTGTTATTGCCATGTAACATTCTTCTAATGTGTGTCGTTTTGTTCGTCACAGGTACTATGGCCTCTATTCAAACAAATTTTTTTTCCAGATAATCTCCTGCGTTCTCATCAATTTCGATTGTATTTAAATTGGTATTCCTCTTCTTCTGTACATGTTCTACTCAGTTTCCCCAAATCGCTTACTCGGGGTTTCGGGTTTCAGTTTTCAACTTAGTTGTGATTTGCGTAGTCGTAGAAGTTATTATTTTTCATTCTGTTCTCTCTTTCGGCTACGGCCTACAAATGTGTATAAGGACAATTTTTAAAACATTTATTTATTTCCAAACTAATATATCGGAACAAAATCGATGCTTATAATTAATAACTTTCCTATTATGCCATATGGAATGGCAGAGTAATTATCTACGAATTCTCCATTAGAACATCTTTGGTATTTGAGACGCCTTGTCTGTCATGCGTTTGCAGGGTTTTTCATATAGTTTGTAGATAATACTATGTACCATGGATAATCGACAGTGAACTCATAAAATGTCGACTATTAATTTGTTACTCTTTATACCCTACAAGGGTCGTTATTTTATATTCAGACGTGAATGGTTTTTCAACGTCGAAATATGGCTAGACGTTTTGACAATAGTGGATAGTTTTCATAGTTTTCTATTTGTGATATATATCTTTCCATTTCGGTCCACTTTATATGATTAAATGACTGTCAGTCCAGCACAGATCTCTTTTCGTAATGTCGAGGTAATACCTACATAATTAATTGTCGGTAAAATATATTGGTATCCTAAGTAGATGTGTAGGAACTCGTTTATAAAATTGTGACCTCCTTCACAGACTTCTTTTTCATTTACAATAACCGCTTTGAAACTTGTTTGTTTTTATAATGATGTGTACAGAATATAATTTCTCGTTAAGATTTTTCTGAGCTCACGTTAATTACATTATAAATAAATTTTAGTACTTTTCAGTTCATTTATCTCAGTTGCATCACAGGGGTTTCTGTCAACTAGCTGGTCTTTTCTCCTCTGTTGTAGATCTATTAACTAAACTCTGAGATTTAGTTAGAATATAGATTCGGTAAGAAAAATCAATTGTAGTCCCTATAACAGGGCATACCTCGCTATTTCAAAATACAATATATAATATCTTATTCTACTTGTCTCAAATGAATGTGTATATTAAAATTCATTTTATACTCAAAAGTAAATTAAAGCAAATTTTGAACTTTACTATAGAGATTTTCATACTTACAGATCCTCAGATGTACTTACCAATTTAACTGAAAGTTATTAGAGGAATTCTTCTTGTAATACCATTTCATACTTTTGACATGCATACAAATATATCGTAAGTATATTATAACTAAATTATCAGTAGAGGACAATGTATTCACAGATTTAAACCATCCTTGGGGTTTAGAATTTCTGTTGAATTCTACTCTATAGATTTTTGTTTTCTACAACCATACTGAGTTAAGAAGGTGAATGCCTTCTGGTCAACTCAGTTAAATGCAACATTTTTAATTATCCTATATAGTCAACTTTTATATGTCGCCAATTCATACAATATAACACAACATATCAATGATTTGTAAACACATACCATGCATATAGTAGACCAACCTCCAAACCTTAGAGTCCTCTTTGTCTCCCAGAACTCACCCCCTAGCAGAGACCACCTCCTAGAATAGATCAACCTCTGATCTGTTTAGGAGCAGCTTATTTAAGCTAATGTTTCCCCAAAGCATGTTTCTAATTCTGCGTCCAGAATAGTAGGATGATTTTCTTCCTGTTTACCTAGGCTTCCCATTTTTGGGACTCTTTAAAGCTATTTTATGCTTTTCCTCAGCTTTTCCAGCTTTTCACCTCTTCCCAACTACTTTCCTCATCATTGGGGAAATTTAGATTCTTCCTCAAAAATCTAATTTAGAAATAATTCCTTTCAAGGATTTTTGAAAGGTTGTGGGGAATAGTTGCCTTGTCCATCCTCATGGATTTAGCAAGTGATCTCATAATCTTATTTTGGTCAATATGCACACCATCATTTTATTCATTTCCTCAACTTAAATATTTAATCACATTCACAAGATACTTATCCTTTGGGGTCCACTCCCCTTAGGGTTAAAGTTCAAATGTCTAGCTTTGAAATTAAAGCACATAAATTGGGGTGTTACATATTCCCCCTCTGAAAATAAACACCGTCCTCGGTGTTGTTATTCAACTAATAGAGTTCATTGTTTTTCAAACAAAAATGGATATCTTTCCATCATTTCAACTTCTCTTTCCCGGGTAGCTTCTTCAACAGTAAAGTGCTTCCACTGCACTTTTACTCTGGACCCTGTTTTGTTTCTCAATTCAATTTCTTCCCGCTCCAATATTTGAAGCGGTTCTGGCAGGAACTCCCCTTCTGGTTCCATCTGTACAACATTCCAATCAATTATGTGAGAAGCATCATGCACATATCTTTTTAATAACGAAACATGAAATACATCATGAACTCTAACATGGGGTGGTAAGGCCAGTTTGCAAGCCACTGGTACCGCCCTTTCTAATATTTCAAAAGGACCAAAATATCTAGGAGCTAGTTTTGCACAACTCCCTGCATAAAGAGTGCTCGTTTTAGGTTTGATACGCAAGTACACATGTTCTCCCACTTTAAATTCTTGGTGCACTCTTTTCTTATCAGCATAACTTTTCTGGCGATCTTGTGCTGTCTTGATGTTTCTTTGTATTTGTTTAACAATTCTTTCCATCTCTTGTAAAGCATCTGGTCCCAACTGTAGTTTATCTTCTGGCTGGCTCCAGCTCAAAGGAGTACGACACTTTCTTCCATACAGTGCCCCAAACGGACTCATCTTGATAGAGGATTGGTAGTTGTTATTATAGGCAAATTGAGCTAAATGCAAATACTCTTCCCACTTTGATGGTCTATCCATCACATACATTCTCAGCATATCCTCCAAAATTTGATTAGTCCTCTCTATTTTCCCGTCGGTTTGAGGGTGATAGACAGTACTAAAGTTCAACTTAGTACCCATCCCTCCAAATAATCCTTTCCAAAAAGCTGCTGTAAACTTAGCATCTTGATCTGAAACAATTACCTTTGGAACCCCATGAAGCCTTACTATCTCCTTCAGGAACACATTCGCCACTTGAGCTGTTCCAAAGGTAGATTTCACTGGTATAAAGTGGGTAGCTTTTGTTAGAGTGTCTACTACCACCATGATTGAATCATGTTGGTATCTGGTTTTGGGTAATCCTGTTATAAAATCCATGGAAACTGTGTCCCATTTCCATTCTGCAATTGGTAAAGGGTTTAAAAGACCAGCAGGATGCTGATGTTCAACTTTGACTAGTTGACATTCCATGCACCTACTCAAATATTATGCTACATCTCTCTTCATTCCTGGCCAGAACAATTTCTTTTTCAGGGCTGTTAACATTTTCTGATATCCTGGATGTCCTGCATATGGCTGTTTGTGATGTTCATCCATAATTTCTCTTTTTAAGGACTCTACATTGGGAATATACAACCTATTTTTATAACAGATCAGCTCATTTTGGTTTTGAGTCAAATCAGTTTTCTCCTTTTTCTGTAGTTTCAGCTAGAGTGTTTCATAGTTTCGATCTTGATTTACTGCTTTTCTCACCAACTCTTCTACTTTGATCTGGGCACTACTTCCAATGTTGTTTATATTCTAACAAGAATTCCTACTTAAAGCATCAGCAAATTTATTTTCTTTTCCCTTGATATGTTTTATGTCCATATCAAATTCACTTAAAAAGGATAGCCATATGGCTTGTCTTGCATTCAAATTAGTTTGGGAAAAGAAATATTTGAGACTAATTTGATCAGTCATCAATATAAACTTTTTCCCAAGAAGATAGTGCCGCCACATTTTCAAAGCATGAATAACAGCTGCTAATTCTAAATCATAGGCACTATAATTCTGTTCATGTATTTTCAGTTTCCTAGATTCATAGGCAATAACTGAATTTTCCTGCAAAAGGACTCCTCCCAACCCCTCTCGACAAGCAACTGTGCAGACCACAAATTCTTTACCTGGATCTGCAATCTTTAGGATAGGGGCTATAGTGAGTTTTAATCTTAATTGGTCAAATCTGTTTTGGCATTTGTTTGTCCATTCAAATTTGACACCCTTTCTTTGTAATGATGTTATGGGATGTGCTATAGCAGAAAATATCTCCAAAAATATGCGATAATAACCTGCAATACCCATGAATGATCTTACTGCTGAAACATCCATTGGTACAGGCCATTCTTTTATAGCCTTTATCTTTTCAGGGTCAACCGCAAGGCCTTTTTCAGAAATAATATGACCCGGATATTGGATTTTATCCTTATAAAATTCACATTTGCTGAACTTGGCATATAACTGGTTTTCTTTCAGAGTTTGCAACACTATCCGCAAATGTTCTCTATGTTCCTCTTCATTTTTGGAGTAAACCAAAATATCATCTATGAACACAAGAACAAATTTATCCAAATACTTATTTAACACACTGTTCATCAGACACATAAATGTGGCAGGGGCATTTGTCAATCCAAAAGGTAGGACTACAAATTCATAGTGTCCATACCGGGTTCTAAAAGCTATTTTGCTGATGTCTTCTTCCTTGATTCTGAGCTGGTGATACCCAGTTCTTAAGTCAATCTTCGAAAAGACTGAAGCCCCTCTCACCTGATCAAAAAGATCATCAATTCTAGGTAGAGGATATCTATTCTTAATGGTCAATTTGTTCAGTTGGCGATAATCAATGCACATCCTAAAAGTTCCATCTTTCTTTTTCACAAATAAGACCGGTGCTCCCCAAGGAGACACACTTGGTCTAATATAACCTTTATCTAGCAATTCTTGCAATTTCATTTTCAATTCCATAAGTTCAGGAGGACTCATTCGATAGGGGGCTCGGGAAACAGGTGTTGCTCTCGGCACCAGGTCGATTGTAAAATCAATTTCTCTTTTGAGGGGAAGATGAGGAATCTCATCTGGAAATACTTCCTTGAATTCCCTTATCACCGGTAATTCATTCAACAGATTTTCCCCAGTTTTCTGTTCTACTTCCTCTACATGTACTGCATAAACTTGGTATCCTTTCCTAGCTGTTCGTTTTAATTGTAGGGCTGATATTTGTCTTACTGAAATGGATTTTGGTTTTCCTTTGAGAATAAAAGGTTTCCCTTCTTCATCCACATAATGCAGGGTTTTATCCCAGCAGTTCATCAGGGCTTTCTTCTTTTCCAACCAGTCCATTCCTATCAGCAAGTCATAAGAACCTAGAGGCAATATGTTCAGATTTACTTCTGTTTGACAATCATTTAATTTGATTGTTGTTCTGGGTAATTTATGTGTTACTTTTCTCTTAGTTCCAGTGGCCAGCTGTACCAACCATGACTGTTGAAATTTTTCAGGTTTAAGATTACATTTTTCTACAATTCCAGGACTAATGTAACTCAAAGAAGCACTCGGATCAATCAAAACAGTAACAGGTAGGTCAGAAATCTTACCCTCCATTTCCACCATGGTTGCTTGATGTTCTGCTTGCTGATTTTCCAAGGTTGCACTGATAGTTGGCATCTTTCTGGCTATGTCATTTACTGTTGTAGATTCTCGCTCTCTCCTGATCATATGAATGTTTCGATGAGGGAAGTCCCTCAAAATATGGGGTTCTCCACAGCACCAACATTTCAAGGGTTCCTTCATTTTTACTGTCCCTTCCTTTTTACTGTCTCCATCTACTTGTTTTGAAGCCACTTGGGATTGAACAGTTTGGCTTTCTTTGGGTTTATTAAACTTTTTCCGCTGATGATCTCTGCCAAAATTCTTTAAATATGCTAGTTTTTGTCTTTTTCCCTTGAACTCACCCTTGTTTAACCAGCTTTTTCCTTGCTCAGCCTTTCCTTTAAACTACTGATAGCATAATCTTGCTTTTCTAACAGCTTCATCCATCGTCTTTGGGTTATCAAACTCAATTTTCTCTTTGCATACAGTAGGCAAACAATTCAGAAACCTTTGTACTTTTGCCTTTTCTTCCCTAATGTAGGGCACATATCTCAGCAGATTTGTAAACTTAGTAACAAACTCATCAATAGTGAGTTGTCCAAGTCTAATTTCATGGAATTCCTTTGCTTTATCATCATAATAACGCTCATTCAAATAACGATTTTTGAACTTAACCTGGAAATCTTCCCAAGTAACTGTCTTTTCATCAATGGCATGAACCATTTTCGTCTCCTCCCACCACAAGGTAGATTTACGTTGTAGCTGGTAAACAGCTAATCTGGATTCCAGATTGCTCTCATATTCATAAACTTGGAAATACTTAATCATGTTCAGCAACCAAGCTTCAACATCTTCCTCCTTCTCTCCATCATAGGAGGGAGGTTTGATCTTTCGGAATTCTCCCTGTAATTCCTTTTTCTATTTATATTGATGCCTAGTAGCATCATCATCATCAGACTCATCAATATTCCTCTTTCCGGAACCTTTGCCTTCTTGGCTGTTCCGGGAAGTTAGTTCTCTGATGAGCTTTTCCTGCTCCTTACTAGCTGATGACAACCTATCATTCTGGCTTTTTAGTTCAGCCAATTCTCATTGCAACCTGTGCAACATAGCCATCATCGGAGTGTTGGTATCTGGTGTACCAAACTCATCCCGCAGATCCACATAAATTTCTTCACCTTCAGCCATTTCAGCACCACTATACACACTCATAACACAGATCAGCAAGATTTAAAAAAAAAAATTCCACCATACTCATTAAAAAAAAAACACTCAGCAATAGTGAGCACAATAACAACAGCCCATTTTTATAACTTGGGCTCTGATACCATTTGTCACACCTCCCTTTCTATACCAAAAGAAGAAAACAATTTTTTTTTTTTTGTGTATTTATTCTTTCATTGGTCAAAACCCCATGCACTTTAACCAACTAACACTATATATGTTAAAACATTAATGAGAGGCCTTTATATTCTCTCAATTTCCCTATGGCTAAACCTTTTGTTAAACCCACCATACCATGACCCTCAGAACTTTATTAATTAAAATCACCCCCCATTATATGGTTCGCTTGATATTACTCAATTCCCATATATATATAATATTATATCACTTTATATATATATGTAACATAGTACATAGCCATCGCTATAATCTCGTCCTCTATGTTATACCATCTTTATAGTTTTTAATATATATATAACCTTATATACTCTTAACACTTACGATACGGATGACAGTTTCGGAATGTTATTAATTCATATGACATGGCTAAAATAATGTGAATCGCTTTTCCATATTAATGCGACCAATATTCGCACGATCTTCATGTCGCATGCCTCGATCACTGGTTAATTCATATACAGCCTGATCTACGCAGCCTCCTGGTTGTATACGGATCTACATAGCCTATTCTTTAAGGTGGAGTACTTTCCCATTTAATGAATGGGAACTGGGTTTTGGATTTCGTTACACCACTGTGATACGCAACCCGATTTCCATGTACCTTTGGCTTACACGTAGTTTATGAAATCTAATTACATATATGTTTTTAAATGTTGGCAGTCACTTTTGATCATATAATGGTTCAGGTTTGTGAGGTTTCAACTACTCGTTTGTCCTTGACGCTGGTTTACCAGAGTTATCTACGTCAATGGTTTCGATATGGCTTGTTTACCATTACTCTACGATCCCTCTCGGGATTCTTTGTGTCCTTGTTATTGATTGAGATTTCCTGCATCTCTATGACTCATTTGCACCCACCAATCACCTTACACGTGGACAACGATCAAGGCTTGAATTTTAGGGTTTGTTATTTGTTTATTATCTTCAGTTGTTCATTCTTCTGCTTCTTTCTACCATGTTGCTCCACCTTCGAATTTCATTATCCCTCTTTGGAGCATATCAGGAGTCTTACGGCTGAGGATTATGTCTATCCCACCCGTCATCCGGTAAGCGTTTATCTTGGTATGTATTGTCGGTGTGTGTTAACACATTAATCGTTTTTCACCCTGTGGGGAAGTACCATCACAGGTTAATTTCAGTCTATGCTATTGCGTTTCTTTATAGATTTGCGAATTGTAGATGGTTAGCAGGCCATGCTTCCGCAAGACCCATTGGGGTAACCCTACGTTCACAGCAAGCCCTATTGTGGAGATAGGTAATATCATAATCGTTCAGAATAATTTTTTTTTTCCAATCTTTAATAATTTAGTGTCGGCATTTTTCGAATGAGAAATAGCTCTAGTTATACCATTGATCTGGCTTTCTTACCAGCTCCATTGTTGGTTTCCTGTAGGGAACCTGGTTAACACAGTTGGGTTAATTTCATTTGATGTTTAACAGCTGATGCACAGGCTTCACGATTCTTTATGCGGGGACTGTTCGTATTTTGTAGAGGAACAAGTCCAAAATTGTTGCCAGGTTTGATTTGCTATCCTAACCCTGGTATACTTTAATGGTATCCTTTTTCTCAACCGAATTGACTAATTACTCTCATACGTTTGGTTTCAGGATTTTATCCCATTTTATTAACCAGGTATATACTTTGCCCCTTCGCTGAGTTTCATGAGCTCGTTCTGCGTACTCACATTGTTATTGCCATGTAACATTCTACTAATGTGTGTCGTTTTTTTCGTCACAGGTACTATGGCCTCTATTCAAACAAAATTTGTTTCCAGATAATCTCCTGCGTTCTCATTAATTTCGATCGTATTTAAATTTCTATTCCTCTTCTTCTGTACAGGTTCTACTCAGTTTCCCAAAATCGGTTACTCGGGGTTTCGGGTTCCCGTTTTCACCTTAGTTGTGATTTGCGTAGTCGTAGAAGTTATTTTTTTTCATTCTATTCTCTCTTTCAGCTACGACCTTCAAATGTGTATAAGGAAAATTTTTAAAACATTTATTTGTTTCCAAAATAATAGATCGGAACAAAATCGATGCTTATAATTAATAACTTTCCTATTATGCCATATGGAATGGCAGAGTAATTATCTACGAATTCTCCATTAGAACGTCTTTGGTATTTGAGACGCCTTGTCTATCATGCGTTTGCAGGGTTTTTCATATAGTTTGTAGATAAGACTATGTACCATGGATAATCGACAGTGAACTCATAAAATGCCGACTATTAATTTGTTACTCTTTATACCCTACAAGGGTCGTTATTTTATATTTAGACGTGAATCCTTTTTCAACGTCGAAATATGGCTAGACGTTTTGACAATAGTGGATAGTTTTCATAGTTTTCTATTTGTGATATATATATTTCCATTTCGGTCCACTTTATATGATTAAATGACTGTCAGTCCAACACAGATCTCTTTTCGTAATGTCGAGGTAATACCTACATAATTAATTGTCAGTAAAATATATTGGTATCCTAAGTGGATGTGTAGGAACTCATTTATAAAATTGTGACCTCCTTCACAGACTTCTTTTTCATTTACAATAACCGCTTTGAAACTTGTCTGTTTTTATAATGATGTATATAGAACAGAATTTCTTGTTAAGATTTTTCTGAGCTCATTTTAATTACATTATAAATAAATTTTAGTACTTTTCAGTTCATTTATCTCAGTTGCATCACAGGGGTTTCTGTCAACTAGCTGGTCTTTTCTCCTCTGTTGTAGATCTACTAAATGAACTCTGAGATTTAGTTAGAATATAGATTCGGTAAGAAAAATCAATTGTCATCCCTGTAACAGGGCATACCTCGCTATTTCAAAATACAATATATAATATCTTATTCTACTTGTCTCAAATTAATGTGTATATTAAAATTCATTTTATACTCAAAAGTAAATTAAAGCAAATTTTGAACTTTACTATAAATATTTTCATACTTACAGATCCTCAGATCTACTTACCAATTTAACTGAAATTTATTAGAGGAATTCTTCTTGTAATACCATTTCATACTTGTGACATGCGTACTAGTATATCAGAAGTAGATTATAACTAAATTATCAGTAGAGGACAATGTATTCACAGATTTAAACCATCCTTGGGGTTTACAATTTCTGTTGAATTCTACTCTACAGATGTTTGTTTTCTACAACCATACTGAGTTAAGAAGTTGAATGCCTTCTGGTCAACTCGGTTAAATGTAGCATTTTTAATTATCCTATATAGTCAACTTTTATATGTAGCCAATTCATACAATATAACACAACATATCAATGATTTGTAAACACATACCATACATACAGTAGACCAACCTCCCAACCTTAGAGTCCTCTTTGTCTCCCAGAACTCACCCCCTAGCAGAGACCACCTCCTGGAACAGACCAACCTTTGATCTGTTTAGGAGCAGCTTATTTAAGCTAATGTTTCCCCAAAGCATGTTTCTAATTCTATGTCCAGAATAGCAGGATGCTTTTCTTCCTGTTTGTCTAGGCTTCCCATTTTTGGGACTCTTGAAAGTTGTTTTATGCTTTTCCTCAGCTTTTCCAGCTTTTCACCTCTTCCCAACTACTTTCCTCATCATTGGGGAAATTTAGATTCTTCCTCAAAAATCTAATTTAGAAATAATTCCTTTCAAGGATTTTTGAAAGGTTGTGGGGAATAGTTGCCTTGTCCATCCTCATGGATTTAGAAAGTGATCTCATAATCTTATTTTGGTCAATATGCACACCATCATTTTATTCATTTCCTCAACTTAAATATTTAATCACATTCACAAGATACTTATCCTTTGGGGCCCACTCCCCTTAGGATTAAAGTTCAAATGTCTAGCTTTGAAATTCAAGCACATAAATTGGGGTGTTACAGTAGGGACCAGAAATATGAGGACAAATCAGCCAGAAACTCTAAACCAGTATTTGGTTTAAATCTGGAGATTATGATTCCTCATAATTTATAACTATGTAACTTTAATTTGTTTCTTTTATAAATAGAATTACTTCAGTAAAAATTAGGTATACCCAATAAAACCTGTGTGTAGGAGGAATTAAGTACATGCAGGGTAGAGCTATACATTAGTTGAATTAGCTAAGTGAATTTCAGACATATATATTTACAAAATAGTAGTGCATGTTTGTTTATAGATTTCCTTCTATAATAAGGACTGAATGGAAGAGTATATAGTTTAGTACTATAAATTCAATTGATATATATATATATATATATGTAGTAAAGGAACAGAACTAAACATGTTTACTAATCATGCAAACAAATGTGGTCTGAGAATTATATATATATATATATATATATATATATATATATATAATAACTGGTGTTAACATCCTTCCTAAAACAAGGGACCAAACTTAAAAATCACTGGAAATTATAAACTATGCATGTGAACCTCTATAAAATACATGTAGACTATACATGCTGTGAAAAATAACAAATAACTCACACATCAGATTTATATAAAATGCCAGTAGAAGTGTTAGCCAGAATAGAGCATACTGAATATGTTATAGAATAAAACCAACATTTCTCGAGTCCATTATTATATACATCAGTAGGTAATATTTGTAAACCTTGAACCATGAGGCAGAAGTAGAGACATATTATTAGAGTAACATGACATATATACTCTCATAAACCAAATAATAAGAGTCAACAAATTGTTGTAGCTGGGAATACTCTTGAAGAACAAATGTTTAGGTGCAATTAAAAATAATAGAATATGGAGGAAGCATAAATCCAAGATAAGACTAGTAACCTTATCATTTCCACCCAGCAAGTAGACACAGACAGATACAGTCAACAAGAAAACTCTTATCATAAGCATCAACATGAGATAACAAATCTGAAATCACCAGAATATGACATAAACATGCTCCTGTCAACCAGGAAGGCAATATATACATGTATATCTGAAATTCATATATAATTTCATGAACCCAAAATTTATAAATTATGACATTCGGGTCCCATAACAGATAAATTGAAAAAAAATTGGGCCCAGTGACTATATTAGCAGAGTCCTAGTAAGATAGACCAAGTCCAATAAAATCCTTATTGTTACAGTAGTAACGAGAAAATTTATATGACCCGAGTGGTCTGAACAAAAACATTCGACATAATAATGATGTAAGATTCTAGTCTCATTCCGACCCATATGCGGTGGATACTGACCTGAAAGTGTAAGAGGAAGTGAAATTAAAATCGAATGAAACAACCATTTCACTGTATCTCCGAGAATTAAAATCGTTTGAAATCCAGATTACCTGAGAAAAAAAAAGGGAGAATATGAATTGATTAGCTGATATGAATTATAATGTAGACAAATAAATAAAAAAGAAGAAAAAATAATAAAGTATTACCTTGCCGATGAGAAATCCCTTATCTCCAAAAACGACCTGAAAGAGAGATAATCGGACAAAAAAAAAAGAAATTAGACAACCAGGACGTCCAAGGTTGAACGAGGAAGTCAGGGGTTGAATTACAAAATTGAATTCATTTCTTGCCTGGGGTTATGGAGTGGTCGCCGTAGGGAAAGAGAGAAAAATCAAAATGTCACCATTCGAATGCCCTCAGGAAATTTACGAAAGAGGACGAGGAGTACACTCCTATTGAGAAATGATGTAGCATCAGTACCAAATATTATCAACAAGAATATAAATATAAAGAAACGAGAAGAAAATCTCCACGAGGGATGTGTTCAACTGATTGAGACAAATCATCAATAGTAAACGAAATCAGATGAGAAATTTTTTATTAACCTTGGCTCTCACTCTATAACACAGAGCGCAGGGCTATGAAGGAAGGATACATAGCAAGGCTTAGTGCACAGAGCGTAGGCTTCATAATGGAGTTAGTGTAATACGCATCAGTTCATACTTGAAAGGATAGATGCGCTCAAAGCCTGTGCGAGAAGACGCTTCGTTTCCTCCATCATGCAGAGTCTCGACATCGAAAGGCAAGAAGAACACATGAACGGCAGAAGAATCTGCTTCAATAATAACATAGAGATTTATATGAATGTCTCAAATCCAAATGGCCGTTGATCCATAGTAGATACACGGATCGATCTGGAGAAATTGTCATTTAATACAATATATCTTAACACATAAATGAAGATCTACAAAATCAATGCCACAGTACCATCGATCGTATCAGGTGGCCGGCGTATTAAAATAGCTTTATAGCATGGCATATTACAACCAAAACGTAAATACATAGAACCTCGAGAATGAAAGTAGCACGAAATAATAAAATTGAGAATCAACACGGTGCTATCGAATAAAGGACAAGGAAATTGAACCAAGCTACAATGGCCAAATACCTTAGCAACAGTGCCGACGAGACATAACGAATGCATTGAAAATCAATTGAACAGATCTCCACATCAAACTTATCATAAATGAACAGTACGTTAGAGATCAATGACTCTATGATCACGCTCATATTAAATTCATGTCAATGACATGATGTGTAAATAGGAATAGACATTGAGTAATTCGAAATGCAAACCTAGGGTTATAAGTCTTGGAGTGGGATGAAGATATAAAACCAATGATTCATAAATTCTACCTATAAGTCATAGAGTATACTATCAAATGCTAAGGTAGGGGTAGGATAAGCCTAGGAGTATTATGTGAAAACATTAAAGAACATATCGAAATGTAGGAGCAAGCTTATATCAAGGGTAGGTGAACAATGTATATATATATATATGGTGGTCTACATATATGTAATTAAAAAAAATATGCCACCAACATTTAGTGGAAGAGCATAATAAAATCATATTTACAAGAGGAATAGAAGAAATAGGAATTCTATTCCATAGCAGATTATCAATGACAAATTTTGACAAATAGAATTGAACCACTGTGGTCAATAGAAACACAAAAATAAATCCTGAATAGAAAAAAAAAAAAATTCTTGTGGGAAGGAGGAGACGTTACAAAGAACCATATGTTACAACATCTAACATACTCATGCTTCAGTTATGTGGTTAGTATAAGTTTTTCCTCGATATTATGTCATGTCTATCTAATCATGTTTTAACATTAGGTATGCTCACGAAAACTCTCTCTCATTACATTAAGTCTTGTGCTATATTTTATTTGTATGATACTGGGCTCTAAACCCCTCTTCTAGGCCCTTTTTTGTTGGATTTTTCATACCTTATAGTTTCTTCTATACTTTTTATTATCTGTAAATACTTCCTTCAATTCAATCATAAATCCCATACTAGATTATTTATAGAAATTTTTTTTACTTAGTATATATGGTATGATGGTTCTTTTTATTGAACTCTTGACTAAATAAGCATTTAATCATATAAATAGGGTAATCATGTAAATATTTTTATTAGCATGCTCAGCTAAAGCTAAAGAGTGGGACCGACTATGTTTGATGTTGGTTGCATGCTCCCAAATTCTCTTTTTTATGGAGCTATTAGTTTCCCCTATGTAGAGAGTCCCACATGAGTAGGGGATTAGGTAAACACCTTTCATGTTTGTAGGGTCCACTGGGTTATTGAAAAATATAAGGGAGTTAGGAATTGGCTAAGGAATTTGAAGGTGGTTGAGACCTTATTCTTCTTAATAATCTTCTCAATATTTTCTTTTTTCTTATGAGGATGAAGGGAATTTGACCAATGGAAATCAGATACTAAAGGTTATTTCTTATCCTTGGCCATTTATTATCCTCTCAGAAAGCTTTGAGACCTTCGATTTTTTTATAGCCATTTTTTTCAAATACTTTTAGAATATGTGTTTTCTCCTCATTCAAGTTACTCTCATGAGGAATCCTCAGAGTCTAGGTGGCCAAGGTAATAATAACTTCAAATTTTTGTGTTGGATGATGATGGGAGCTGGGACGAAAATATTATTTTGTGCGAGGATTTTTATGAAACACCTAGTAATAAATGGAACCATCTCCCTCCAAACATATAAAAACATAAAGGAATCGAAGGTTATGATTGACCTTAACATTAATAATATATTAATCTACACATTAATATATTAAACTATACATAAATAAAATATATAAAAATTAACATGTATTAATCATGATTAACTTGGTTAACAATAGTCAAGCTCTACATAATGTCCAACGATGATCAATGATAGGCATGATGTTTGAACATGCTAATAATTAACCATATAAATCATGATGAACATACTAGAGTCAACATGATGACATAGTCAAACATAGTGAACCTTTGTAGTCAATATTTAAATAGTTTACCATGATCAGTGTTAATAAACCATATTTTTACTATAACCAATTATATTCAATAATTTTCACCCATAGTCATCCTTATTCATCCTTAGTAAACTTTAATAAACTATATTAAACTACAGTTAACCATAGTCATTCTTACTCAACCATAATCAAGTTTTAAATTTTTTTAATAGTGTTAATGTTAATATGTTTCAAAACACACTTACCAATATTAATAAGGTTAAATAATTGTTTAATAATATATATTAATATTAATAATGTTTTGAAAGGTTTAAGATTAGCTTGTCTTAATAAGATTAACCTCAATTCTTATTAATAAATTTCGATAATGATTACTTGTACGATTTCAATGTGTATAATAATATTTGTATGAACACTCGCAAGGTTCGAAAATATTTATCAATGAGGCTTATTAATAAGTTTCAATAAGGAAAGCATAGAAAACATCGCTCAACCATAATCAATGTTTGCAATTATGTACTAATATTAATATTAAAATTAATAAGGTTTAATAAAAATGTTTTTTAATAAAATTAATATTAAAACTTATTAACATTAATAACATTAATATTAAGACTTATTAATAAAGGCATTATATATATTTTGGTTTCATAATGAAATTTATTAAGGTTTAGATTTAATAATATTTAAGGTCTATTTGATATTTAATTTTAATAGTAATAATAACGAGAAAGTTTATTAATAATATAAATATTAAGTTTTCTGAATTAAGTCGTAGTATTTATATTTAAGAAGGGTTAATATTTATTTAATATTTATGTTTTGTTGAAATATTTTTAATACAAATTTTATTTTTTTTATAAACAATGTAAATATATTTAATTATGTTTAAACTAATTAAATTATGTTCAACCATATTAATCCATTGTTATGATGGTGAACAATATTTTTCTATAGTTAAATATTGACAACCATGGTTAACAATCTCTACCAATAAGAAACCAAAATTGACCATAGATAACCATCTTCAAAAAATTTCATTGCAGTGTGACAAATAAATATCAACATTGCATGTGTTGAGAAAACAAATTCACACCGCATTACAAATAAAAAAAATAATCCCATTATATAAAAATAAATAAATCATCATTTTAGCACGACAAAAAAAGGATCAACGTCACAATATGTTCAACAATAAATAAATATATGAAAAAACTAATCAACATGACAATATGATGAAAAAAATAAACACTGTAATGTGACAAATAAAAAAATGACATCGCACTGAGATGAACAAATACCAATGTTACAACGTGATGAAATAGTAAAAGTCAACATGTATAGTTAACGTTTAAATAGTCAACCATCGTCAACCATATTTAACAATATATTTCCCATAGTTTGTGATACAAAACCTTGCTCATTCATATTTATCCTTGGTAATCCTCAATTACCTTAATAAACCATATTAAAATACATCCAACTATGATTAGCTATAGTAAATCATAGTTAACTTTCATCAGCAATGTTCAACCATAGTCAATGTTACTCAATCATAGTCAAGATTTAAAATTGTTTAATAATATTGATATAGTGTTAATAAAGTTTAAAGTAGTTTAATCATAATGTTTATTCATAACCTTTATAGTAAGGTTTACTAATATGCTTCCATAAGCCTTTATCTATAAGGTTTTATTTAATAAAATTTACAATTCTAGTTTTTATTTAATTTTGGAAATAATTAATAAAAATATTATTATTATTAAGGTTTATTAATATTATGGCTTCTAAATAAGTTTTAATATTTTTTTTTCTAAGTATGACTAATTCTATTATGTATAAGGTTACTGGTACAAAACAGGCATAGTGTCAGCTATGAAAGCCTGAGCACTGTGTTTGAAAATCAAACTGTTCAAGAGTACCTGGACTGCCCAGAGTGGGAAACCAGTCCTATTAAGCAAAGAGTCTTAACCGCCCTTGAGAGGGAAACGGGTTTGGAGTACATATAAACTAAAAAAACATAAAAAGAGAAGCCATAGTTCAGAAACCACTTTTCTAACTGATCTGCAAAGCTACAAAATCTAGAATTGTCGATGAAACTGGAACAAAAAACCTGGAAAGCATTGCAGAGGCTAGCCATGAGTTGGAGAAGGTGGTTCCTCAATGACCCTGCAACCGAAATCTTCACTGCTGTCCTCCTTGCCAGAGTCGATAGTGTCCATTCTGCCAGAGCGCTCTCCAGTGAGTCTCTGTTGCTCCTGAGGTGAAAGAGGGGAATTGACAGGAATAGCTTCATCGCAGAGGGGGCCAGAACATGGAGAGAGGTGCAGAGAAGCCAAACGGGGCGGAGGATGGTTGGGAATTTCCTCACGCAGAGTGACAGTAATGTAGGCCGTGAGAACAGAATTGGAGGATGTGCTATCAAATCTTAGCTCTGCATGCTGCGAAGTCTGCCTGATGGTGGGCCAAGGAAGGCCAGGAGGGATAGACTGGGTAGAGCTGCCGCCGGGTACGTGTGCACGGGAGGGAGAAGGCAGGGCAGCATCCATGGAAACTGAAATAACATCCCCAGAGCGACGGTGACCACGTCCTCCTCCACCGCACGGACTCGGAGAGAAGTCCTGGGTGTCATCGGTAGAGAAGGATCTAGGAGGGGGGCGACTGAGACCTCGGCTGAGGCCTTGTCGACTCCTCATCCTCTCATGAAGATGAGGCATGTCACCAAAGGAACGACAGAGGTGCGCAAAATTGAGAGGGGTAGCGGTGATAGTAGGAGGAGCGGTGGAAAGAGAAATGGGATAGGCGAAGCGGAGAATGATAGGAGGAGTAGAAAAATCACCAAGAAGCCCACCACGCAGGTCAGTGCCAGCCCCGGAGAGAAAATTGAGCAGACAATGCGGACTTTGAGAGTAATGAATACCTGGGAGCAATTCAATGCAGGCCTGCAGAGAGCAGTGCCTCCCTGTGGAGGTCTTCACGCCGGCCTCGAGCGAGCCAGGAGTGCAGATACCGAGCAGCGGAGCAGGCGAGCTCACCGAACCAGTGGTGTCGTCGGAGCCATTCGAATGACCTTCCATATCTTGCAGCACCACCATAATCGTAACCAAATTGAGCAGACCAAGATGCATAAACTTCGCGCGAGCAGGAGCATTAAGAGCTGCATAAATGCAGGTGCCGGGAGCCATGTGGGCTGCCCTGGCCATCGCCATGGGGAAGTGCACATGGTGGCACGTCCCGTCCGGAGCATTAAACAGCCGAATTTGGAAAAATAAGTTTTAATATTTATATTTAATGAGATTTAAGATTTATCTAATATTTAATTTATATCATAATGTGATGAATATATTTTGACATCCCAACATGTTAAACGACAAATTCATGTCAAATTGTGATGAAAAGACTCAATACTGTAATATGAGAAATAAAAAAGAAACATCACAATATGAAAAACAAATAGTTGCCCTGTAATGTGACAAAAAAAAAAAATACTAGATTTAATGAGCTAAAATCAACTTAACAAGGTGATGAATAAAAGAATGATGTTGCATTGTGATGAAAAAATAATAATGTTACAACACAATGACAACGTAAAAAATTGTAAAAAATAGTAGACCTTTGTAGTCACCCTTTATAGACAATGTTTATGTTGGAACACCTAATCCTACATGGGTAGGTGTGGAATGCGAAAAGTCACAATGGAGTCCAAGTGACCTTGGAATGTGAAACCAAGAGTCACGCCATTGTATTATAAATGTACATCATGTATAATGGAAAAAATAAGAAAGCCTCACGCTTATCTTTCATTGTTTGTTGAGTCTCTTGTGTGTGTGTTCATCTTTCTCATACAGCATGTGTGTGTTTAACATGGTATCAGAGCGGGCGATTGCTGGCCCTGCTCCAAATTGAGTGAGCCATTTGTGTTTATGGCCTATGCATACCTGCAAAAATTGTTGGCATTTTTGCAGCATATAGAGAGTTTTTGCAGTAGTGGTTTTTCCACATTCAGAAATTGGTTTGAAGAAGAGTAGTAGTGGTTTTGAAGAAAGGCAGCATTTGTGGGGCATTCTGTAGGTTTTCTCACTGCACATTATTTCGCAAATTTCTACCTATTAAATTTCGAATTTTGAAGAACTGAAAATACCATTTTAAATTCAGTTTCTGAAGAAGTTTATGAGTTTTTTAGTGGAAAAGAATTATGAGTTTTTCTACTGAAAAATTTCTTCATCTCTGCATTTTTCTACTGCTGGGCTACTGGAAAGATTTCTGAATTTTCACTGAAAGATCTTTGAGTTTTCTGCAAATTTCTAATTCTGTATTTATCCAATATTCTGCTACTAGAAGAAAAAATACTCTCTTTCCTACCACATTTGTGAGATTTCTTACTCCTCTCTTCTGTTTTAAAAAAAAAATTAAAAAAAAAAAAATTAAAATTCCTGCAACTCTCACTCAAACCCTCTGTGCCCTCTCCTACAGCTCGACCCTCATCTCTCAACTGCCCTACAATCCTTATCGCTCCACACTACGCATAATCCCTACACTCCAAACCTCACCCATATCACCTTAGACACTCACAACACATTACCCTATGCTCCATACCTCACCCACAACACCTTACACACTCACACCCGCCCCTCTCACGGTGCCCTCTCCCCACTGCACCCTTCACTCCTCACACACAACCCTTCATCTCACTCACCACACTCGACCCTCCGCTCACATCCCCATAGCCCTCTCAAATATCACAGACGCCCCTATCACTCAAACGATTCAGCACTGCGCCCCTTACCACCCTCCCTACACTCCTGCGCTCACCCAAACGCTTATCCCATACTCCACCTGCCATACAACTCCGTCCATGCTCCATCCATCAACTCGGCCTACTCTCCATACAAACTCTACCCACGGCGCCCTCCTTCCCATACGCTCAACTCAACCCTTCCATACAGCTCTCGACCCTCTCACCACGGCCTTTCAGCTCTCCTTCCCCCACTTGCATAATTTTCAATTTTTATTCCCTCTCTTTTTAAATCCGCCCCTTTTTTAAAATTAAATGCCCCCTATTTTTAATTAATTTATTTTTTAATTAATTTTTAATTAATTAAAAAAGAAAAAAAAATAGTAGAGAGAGAGGAAAGAAATAATATGAACAGCAGAAATGAAGGAAATGGCATATGAAGAAAATGGACTGTACACATAGAGAAGAAAATTGAAGTTTATTGAATGATTTATGGCATATATCGAAGGGTGTTTTTCTAAAGAGATTTGCATTTGAAGATAAATTGGTCCTCATTTTGAACAGCAGTGGCATTCATTACTTAGACACAAAATTTCTGATTTGTGGAGTTTCTCTTAAGCTTTATTGCATTTTGCAGCAAGGTCAAGCATCAAAGCTTGTGAATCTCCTCTTTTTTGTGAAGTTGAGTTGAATTGTTTTTGGTGTCAAACAACTCTTTGAGGAAAGAAAAATCAGCTGCCTTAAAGGCTTCTTGCATAGTGTTTTTAGCTGCACATATTTTACAGAGATATTGTATTGCATTGAGATTGTATTGTGAGTAGATATTGCTTCTTCATAGTTGCAATCGGTACTTGAGTTGTTGAAAAATTGTTGATTACCCTCCATCATTTGAGGAGCAGATTTTGTATTTCCATAAGTCATTTGTATTTGTTGTTGAATCACATTGTAAACGGGTGCATTTTCGGTTGAAGCCGACACCCTTTCATTCTTTGAGCCTAAATTGTTGAAAATGGCTAAAATCAATGAGGCATTAGTGTTGTTGAATAACCTCATTCATTCAAATGTTGATGATGTGATAAAAATGACCAAGGATACTCTTTGTAACATTCAAAATTGTTTGCAAGATGCAGAAGAAAAGATTGACTTTTTGCAGTTGGAATCTCAGCTTCAGCAAGATGAACTTCAGCAAAATAGTCACCATTTTGAACCTGTTTCTATTCAGAATATCGAGAAGGATTCTCATCAGAAGAAAGTCAATAAAGTTGCAGTTGATTCCCATTCAGTTCCTTGTACTAGAGCAGATGTACATGCAGATGTAACAGTTCAGCCTGCACTTCTCAAGTTGATCATTAGACCTTGGGAAGAGCTTGTCCACAACAAGCACCGAACTGGTCTTGGATATGACAAGGATGTGACCTTTCATATTCCAGACTACACAAAGCCCATCATATTTCAGAGCACGAGATTCATGTATGACAGTTCACCTGCAGTTGTTTCAGATCCGCTTCCTCAACAACGGATTGTAAAATGCCAACACTATGATCGAGTTGGCCATATGAAAGATCGTTGTTTTGATCTTCATCCATGCAAGCACTTTGGTTAGCACACTCATGCTTCAGACAGATGTTTCAGAAACAAGCCTCCTGCAAGAACAAAAATTCATCTTGGATGGACCGCTTCTTGGCAATGGGATCAACAGCCAAGAAGATGTTTAAGTCGCATGTCAGAAGATGTTCACGGATATTGAGCAAACTTGAAGTTGAGTTTTCACCATCATCTCACCTCGTCCCTGACAGGGGGGAAAATGGTGGTCATGTACAAGCTTCGACGTCATATCAAGCGAGCCTGAGCCACAATCTCTCATTATATGTTTAGAGTTGTAGCCAGAGACACAACAGTTCAAGTGAGCATGAACCATAATTCGTCCTTCCAGATTCAGAGATGTAGCCAGAGACACAGATGCCCATAAGCATGCCTTTGGTTGGTGGACAAGCTTAAACCATCATCTTTGGTTGTTGGTAATCCTAAAACCATCACAGGTACTAGACCTCCCTTCTTTTAGGTCAAAGGTCTCCCTTTCACATATGAGGAACACTTCCGCTAGCAGAAGCCTTCAGCTTCTTGCCAGCTTTGGTTGAGTTCCAGGAAATACTTCAAGCATTCCAGAGTTGTTGGTAATCCTAAAACCATCACAGGTAGTAGACCTCCCTTCTTTTATGTTGAAGGTCTCCCTTTTCTATGAGGGACAATTCCTCTAGCATAAGCTTTCAGCTTCTTGGCAATTTTTGAAGAGTTCCGGGAACTGCAACAAGTTTTGCGTTCCAGTGTTGGTGGTCATCCTTAAACCACCTCTCTTTTCCAACATTTCAGAGAGTTGATTCAGCCCAAGTGCTGCCATGCATACTTTGCAGATTTGTATTACAACTCTCTTCTTGGACTCACACATACCCCTTCGGATTAAGGGGGAATGTTGGAACACCTAATCCTACATGAGTAGGTGTGGAATGCGAAAAGTCACAATGCAGTCCAAGTGACCTTGGAATGTGAAACCAAGAGTCACACCATTGTATTATAAATGTACATCATGTATAATGGAAAAAATAAGAAAGAGGTTTTAAAAGATTTAATAATAAGTTTTATTAAAAAATTTAATGTGTATGTTTATTAATGAGATTCAATAATTTTTTTTTCAAAATAAAGCATTATTTTTAATAAGGTTTCATAATAATATTTCTAAAGGTTTATGTTTTATACAATTTAAGGATTATTTAATATTTCACTTTAAAGGAATAATAAATATATGAATACTATTATTAAGGTTTATATATAATATTGATGTTGAGATTTTGAATAAATATTAATATTTATATTTAATATAGGTTAACGCTTTTTTAATATTTAATTTAATATAAATTTGATAAATTTTCTCAATAATGTAACCATACTCAACTTCAATTATTGTTAAACTGAATAAATTATGTTTAATCATGTCGACTATGGTAATTCACAATTAACATGACCATTCATATTTATCTATAGCTAAATAGTGAGAACCATAGGTAATATGTTCATCAATAGTCAACCAATGTTAACCATAGACAACTATATTCAATAATTTCCATTGCAACATGAAAAATAGACATCATCACATTCTCTCAAACAAATATCAACATTGTAATTTGTCAAGTAAAAATTGATATCCCAATGTGATGAGCAAAAATTGACACCACACATGATCAAAACAATCACAATGCTTTTTGACAAATAATAATCAACATTGTAAAGTGAACAAATAAAGATCAACATTGTAATGTGATAGAAAAAAATCAAGGCCTCATTCATAATCATCCACCTTAGTCTTATTCAACCATTAGAAATCATAATAAACTACGGTTAGTCATATATTAACCACAATTAGTCATACTTGACTAAGATTTACCACAGTTAGTCAGAGTCAACCATTAGAAATCAAAGTTAACCATGCTCCACCTTATTCGACCATGAGCAATCATTGTCATATTTGATCAAATATGGTCATGGTATAGTCAAACGTAGTTAACTATTATCAACTTTAGCCAATCATGAACAAGCATGCTCATCTTTTATCAACAATAGCGACCATAGTCAACCATAGCCAACTATTGTTTTCCATAGAGAAAGTGGTCAACCATAGTTGGTTATGGTAGCCATGGTTTACTATGGTAAACTATTGTTTGTCATAGCTAATTATTATATTCCATAGATAAATATGTTTCAAAATTGTCCTCTATCATAACCATGGTTGAATTTGGTTTCCATCGTTGATCATAGTTAACCATGGTCAACCATCAACTTTAGTTAGCAATGGTAAGCCATATCCAAACATGGCCAACGAGGACCAACCATGACTAACCATTGTCATATGTAGGTGACATTGTCAACCTTACAAAACCATGGTTAACTCATGTTGAACATGGAAGACAATAATAAGCCAAGGTAACAATGGCCAGACATCCTCAACCAAGATCACCACTGTCGAGCTTGATCAACCATGTCCATCCATTGTCAACATGGACAACCATAATATAGGATAGAAAAATATGGTCAACACTGCACAAATTGATTAAACATGTTCACCCATAGTAAATTTCATCAACCATCGTTAACATATCCAACCACCATCATCGACCATAATCAAATAGAAAAAATCATGGCTAACTCTACTCAATCATAATATATCACAGTCAACTATAATTAGATAGTTGCGAACAACCGTGATTATCCATAGTCAACTTTATATTGAATATAACAAACTCTCATTAACCATGACATTAATATTTTTAGACATAGTTAACTTGTCAACCGTGGTCAACTAATTCTCCCCATATACATTGGTCATCAACTAACACAACTACATTAATTAATGTAATAAATCTATGTTGATTTTCTAAATTTTACTCTTTATATTTCATTCAATATATGAATATCAAAATGACATAGATATATCAGCCACATTTACTATAAAATAAAAATGTAGTAAATAAATGTTATATAAACATTGTGATTGCACATAAATTGTCCGGTTAACACAATATTCCACTAACAACCCACTTATATATGATACTTTAACGAGCTGTATGTATAGATACTCTCTCTTAAATCCCCGGCAAATTTATAATCCAGATGTATGAGATGGTTTCAAGACTCACGTGCATAAAGGAGCCATCAAAATTGCATAAACTCGTTTTCACTTAGTAAAGGATAAGCATGATTATACACAGAATTTTATTCTCATTATCCTATCGAATAGAATAGTGTTCAAGTTACATCAGCTATTGCAAGTGAAGCTATTTATTCCATAACTTGCAAGACCCAAAAAACTCAAGCCAGGTTTGATTTGGATTGCCATCGCAATTAATACCGAGAAAGTTACGACCTGAGTTTATGAGTAATAAAAATCACGGCTTCACTCTGATTTGTTTCGATACAGAAGTAAAGAACTGGTGGCTTTCAAGAACAACCTGAATTCATGATTTTCAATCTTTTAATGATAGACATACTTTGAATTTTAATATCCCATAGGTTATGGAAACTCAACATTGTATTGAAAGTCACGTGTCTTGTTTAATTGTAGTGAAAACGATGACCTTTAGTAATAGCGGCTGACTTCATTATTGAAGCCATGGCCATCAATAACATCAAAGGCCAACCGTGGATACCGAAACCTATCACATTCAATCCTAAATGAAAAGCAATGATTGATTACTAACACCAAATTTAACGTACCTTAATGTTTAATTTGCTACTGTAAGCTTTCGTTTGACATTTGCACCCGCCAACTTAAAGTTCCTTTTGTTGATTTTCATGGTTTGAGTTTACTGGCAATGAAAGTTATAGCTTTACTAGAAGAAACCGCCCAATGCAATGCATTTGATAATTATGGACTTCATCATCAATAAATTTAATTTATGGTTTTCAAACATTTTTTTGGTTGGATTTGTTTTTGTTGTTATTGAAAGGCATAGTTTTCTCAATTCAAGTTTTCAAACCATTTTTATAAACCAATTCAAGTTTTCAAACAGCTTTTTTGGTTGGGTTTGTTTTTGTAGTTATTGAAAGGTATAGTTTTCACTGTAAATCAATTCAAGTTTATTTTTGATAATTTTTTATAAACGATTTTTAATTCTAGAAATTATGGATTTTTAATTTTAAAAGTTATGGATTTTATTACAAATCAGTTATAATTTTCAAATCATTAAAAATAAATTATAATTTAAAATAATGAATATTTTTAATCATGAATAATCTAATATTGAATTTTATTTTATTTTTATTTCTAATTTTCATTAAAAAAAATGATAATTTAATTATTAATATAAAAAATAATATATATATTTTTTTAATTAATATTACAAATTTTAGTTTTCATTGTTTATGAAAATAAGATATGTCTTTTTTTCTTAATATTTAAAATCATAATTCTCACTCATTTCATATAATAAATTTTAAATATATCTTAAACCATTACACATAAGTTGAGTTATTTAAATATATTTTCAACCATTACACAAAAGTTAATTTATGACTTTCAATACCAATAAAATTAAACCATGATTTCAACTATACCAATATGCGTACATTAAAAAATTCAAGCCACTCTATCAAATATTAATATTTTGAAATTTTGCATTAAAAATCCTAATTTAATTTTCATGCCAAATTAACCATAATTTTTATTATAAATCTATACAATGATATATTACTTACTTTTTATATTTTTAATACTAAAATATATACTTCACATTAATAACAAATTAAACAAATAACTTATAATAACAACAAAATCACTCTATATTTAATTTAAATTTACATATATATATATGTTTTTTAACGTTTAGTAAGACTACATCTTTATCATCACATTGAAATACATCAGCCCTATCGGGTATTGAACTAGTAACTTCATATATCATAACTTTAATTAAAACTAATTGAAATTATATTCAATATAAGTTTATTGAACTTAGATTTTATTTAAAATTTCTTAACGCTTTTATCTTTGTAATATTTATATTGTGCTTCTCTTAATATCTTACTTGAGATTTCACATTTATATATAAAAAAAGAGACATTATAAAAAATATATATATATTCACTTTCTTATTCTTATTATTATAATTATTATCATTTTTCTTAATAACTGAACGCTACAATATAGAGTTTTCAAAAAAGTTATTTGCCATTAGTGTCATCCAAAAATTAACTCATGAATTTTAATAATAATCAAATAAAATCATGTATACGTTATGTTTTTATATTTTTTTAATAGTAAAATGTTCATTTTTCGCTAATAAAAAACTAAAGGAATGACTTTCAATAGAAACAAACCGACCTCATAGTTAATTTGAATTGACATAGGAAATAGCTTTATATAAAAATCTATTCTAACCATAAATTTAACAAAGGCTAATAAACTTTAAACTTTTAGGTGAAAACTTTGTTTTTTAATAATGTGACTCTTCAAAAAAAAATTGCACCTCCAAATATTACAGCTATTTATGGAATTAATAAATAATAATTAAGATATATCTTTATATATATAAAAAAATCATTTTTAAAATTTCATAAATCATAAATAGATTCTAAACATTGAAATTTTTTTGAATATATATATATTTTGTAAACAATATAGATTAGATATACAATTCCAATAAATACTTACTTTATTGAAAATTAATTCTTAAGTAAAAAAGTTAAAATATAAGAAAATGACACTTCAACGTGATAGAAAATAATAGTAATAATGTTCCAATTACTTAACACAATATATATGAGCAGTAATGGATTTATTACTACAAACAAAGCTAACATAATTTATTAGTGGGGAAAGCTTTGTTTTGGCATATGCATTTAACTTTTTTTTTGCTTTCTTTTTTCTTTTTTAATTTTGTTGTTGTTGGTGCTACATTGGTAATCAAAACTAATTCATTTGAGAATCATGAATTGAACTTATGGTTTGTAATTGTTGAATTTGTTTTTTTGAGATTATGGTTTTTACTATCAATAAATTCAATTTATAATTATAGAAAATTTTGAATAAAATACTTTCAAGATTTTATTATAATTAAAATTATTGATTTTATTATATACAAATAATACATTTCAATATTATTAAAATTAAACTATAAATCAAATCACTAAATTTACTTTATATAATTAATGAATAATTATATATAATTTAATATTTTTTTAACATTCAAATCATTTAATATTAGATATTTAATTTATTTATTAATAAAAATATTTAATATTTAATTTAATTAGTAATAAAAATAAAATTATATATATATATATATATATATATATATATATATATATATATATATATATATATATATATATATATATATATATATATATATATATAGATAGATATATTAATATTATAGAAATATTAAAATTGATAACATTTATTATTTATCAAAATCATATATAACCACTTTCTATTAATAATATTGATCATAACTCACACAACATTTGATATAAATATATTTTAAATAATTATACATTAGGTGAACTATAACTATCAATACCAATAAACTCAAATAATATATATATATATATATATATATATATATACATATATATATATATATATATATATATATATATATATTCTTTAAAGTTAATATAAAAATAATATAGATATTAAAATAGTTTGGTTATGTATTCAATTGAAATATGGAAATATAAATATTATATATTTTTTAATTTACTTTAATTTACTTCAGAATAATTTTAAAAAGTTATTATAAATTTATGTTATTTTATATGGATATGGAAGTATTTTACTTATAATTGAAAATTAGAGTGAAATAATTTTAATATATTTCTTTCCTATTGACTTACAATATGAAAAATTAACAAAACAAGTAGATTTAGAGTAAAATTATGTTTTATAATATTTTTAAGTAAATCTAACTATTCATATTCATTTATAATATGAACTAGCAATTGCATTATCTGTTACAAAGGAAACGTTGTAAAGCAGTAACATAGGAAATACTAGTATAGAAGAAAAAATGTGTGATATATTATGTGATTTAATTGAATATTTAACTTATTACTATGAATTATTTTATTAAAAAAATATAGGAAATTGTAGGTCCACTTGGTATGCTTAGATTCTGAATTAATTATATGATTGGTTTAGAGAATTAGTGGCTTTGTTTTCTTATTTTAGGGACAGTGGTAGAATTCATGTTTTCATTATTTCTAAACTAATTCAGGAATCAATAATTTCACTAGTAGTTTCACTACTTTTATTTTGGTGGGACCCTTAGGATATCCTTAGTAGTTTTAGAGAACTTCACAAAGGAAGTATTTGGGAAAATGGTTTCATCCAATGCATTTTAAATAAGATACAATGCATTAGCATTCATTATTCTATGTTCTCAAGAATTCATCAATGCCTATTAGGTTGCTTCATTTGTTCATTCTTAATATCAACAAAATAAACAGTTTTATTGATCAAATTTCATATTTTTTCCCTCCAAAATAAGGAATTGGGGAAAAGCATTGGCTACCTACCTCTTTCAATGAGAAAAGTTTAACCCATATGTTATATCATATAAAGGAGTAGTAATTTCATTCCCATTATTCCCCATATATCATTAGAATATGGATACAACTTATTCGTCACTTTAACTCAGTTGTGTAAAGTTTACTAATAAGAAAGGGTAATTATTGTATTGTGGCTTGAGTACAAATGGATGACTACTCTATTATAGTTTCAGAGCTCGTGACTAATAGGACATATACAACTTGATAATAGATTATTGGGGGTAGAAAATGTGTTATTGCGCACATTTCATCGTCTTTAATGCATATAAAGGTAGAGTAATCTCATTGCCATAATCTCCCATATATCATTCAAATATGGATACAACTTATTCATAACTTTAGCTAAGCTGCGTAAGGTTTACCCTAATAAGAAAGGGTTATTATTGTATTGTGGCTTGACCAACTACCAAGGGATGACTACAAGAACTTCTATTATAGTTTCTGGGTCTTGACTAATAGGACATACAAAACTTGATAAGAGATTATTAGGGGCATAAAATTTGTTATTGTGCACATTGTATCTTAACTTGAATGCATATATAATCCAAGATGCACATCCATTAAGGAATTTCGGGAAAATCTTACGCTGCATGTCTGTTATTCGTGCAGTGTCGTACAAAATTACGAAAAAGGGACTTGTGAAGGGCCTTTTTGTCTAGCCCAGCCTAGCTTAACTTATTATATCCTTGTGTAGCCTAGTCTAATTTAGTGCATCGTAGCCCACTCTAGCTTAGCCTACCCTAATCTAACACAATCTAGATTCATGGGAATTTATATATATACATGTACTATAAATGTTTCCTAAAAACCAATTTTAGGAAACATTTATAGTACAATTTAATTTTGTCATAAATATTAAAAAATAAAAGCATTACCAATTTATATTATATAAATTCAAACATTGTTTGTGTACTGCACAAATTCATCAACCATGTTCACCCATAGTAAATATCATCAACCATAGTTAACATATCGAAACAAAGTAAACCATCATCAACCATAATGGAACAAGAAAAACCATTGCTAACTCTAGTCAATCATAATATATCATAGTCAACTATAATTAAATAGTTGTGAACACATTTATCATCAACTAGCACCACCACATTTTAATGTGGTACATCTATGTTGATTTACTAAATTTTACTCTTTTATATCTCAGTCAATGTATAAATATCAAAATGACATAGATATATCAGCTACATTTACTATAAAATACAAATGTAGTAAATAAATGTTATATAAACATTCTGATTGTACATAAATTCTCCGGTTAACACAATATCCCACTAACAACCCACTTATATCATACTTTAACGAGTCTGTATGTATAGATATTCTTTCTTAAATCCCCGGGAAATTTATAATCGAGATGTATGAGGTGGTTTGAAGACACACGTGCATAAAGGAGCCAGCAAAATTGCATAAACTCGTTTTCACTTAGTAAAGGATAAGCATGAATGTACACAGAATTTTATTCTCATTATCCTATCGAATAGAATGCTGTTTAAGTTACATCAGCAATTGCAAGCGACGCTATTTATTCCATAACTTGCAAGACCGAAAAAAACTCAAGCCAAGTTTGATTTAAATTGCCATCGCAATTAATACCGAGAAAGTTACGACCTGAGTTTATGAGTAGTAAAAATCACGGCTTGACTTTCATTTTTTTCGATACTGGTGGCTTTCAAGAACAACCTGAATTCATGATTTTCAAGAAATGGTGGCTTTCCAGAACAACCTGAATTCATGATTTTCAATCTATTATCGATAGCCATAATTTGAATTTTAATATCCCATAGGTTATGGAAACTCAACATTGTATTGAATGTCACGGGTCTTGTTTGATTGTAGTGAAAACGATGACCTTCAGTAATAGCGGCTGACTTCATTATTGAAGCCATGGCCATCAATAATATCAAAGGCCAACCATCGATAGCGAAACCTATCACATTCAATCCTAAATGAAAAGGAATGATTGATTACTAACACCAAATTTAACGCACCTTTCGTTTCACATTTGCACCCGCCAACTTAAAGTTCTTTTTGTTGATTTTCATGGTTTGAGTTTATTGGCAATGAAAGTTATAGCTTTACTAGAAGAAACTGCCCAATGCAATGCATTGTTGATATTCATGGTTGGAGTTTATTGGCAATGAAAGTTATAGCTTTACTATAAGAAACCGCCCAAAGCAATGCATTGATAATTACGGACGTCATCATCAATAAATTTAATTTATGGTTTTCAAACATTTTTTTGGTTGGATTTGTTTTTGTTGTTATTGAAAGGCATAGTTTTCACTATAAAGCAATTCAAGTTTTCAAATAATTTTTATAAACCAATTCAAGTTTTCAAACAATTTTTTGGTTGGGTTTGTTTTTGTTCTTTTTGGGTTTGTTTTTGTTACAAATCAATTCAAGTTTATTTTTGATAATTATTAATTTTACAAGTTATGGATTTCTAACTTTAAAAGTTATGGATTTTATTAAAAATCAATTATAATTTTAAAATCATTAAAATTAAATTATAATTCAAAATAATGAATATTTCTTGACATTAAAGATTGATCATGAATAATTTAATATGGAATTTCCTTTTTCTCTTTCATTTCTACTCTTTAATTGAAAAAAAAAAAATCATTAATTTAATTATTAATATAAAAATATATATATAATTTTTTTTAATTAATATTACAAATTTTAGTTTTCATTGTTTATGAAAATCATATATATCTTTTTTTCCAAATATTAAAAATCATAATTCTCACTCATTTCATATAATAAATTCTAAATATATTTTAAACCATTACACATAAGTTGAGTTATTTAAATATATTTTAAACCATTGCATATAAGTTAATCTAACTTCTTGATTTAGTTTTTACTTTTTACATGTTTAGACATAGTATGAATTAGAACGAATGAGGCACTTGTTAAGGATATTAAGACATAAATTTTTATTTTAAAGTATTTAATTAAATGATAGTTTTATTGATGAAGAAGAATCCAGACTTTCCACAGTGTCAGAGAATATATTTCTATGTATGAAGAAATGAAGAAATGATGGAAAGATTAAGGTCAAAATTATAGAGAGGAAATTTTTAAAAAGAGGCGACAACAATTAATATCTTAGGTAACTATGTGGTAAAAATATTCCAAGAAATCCAGGAAGTGGTTGACACAATTCGGATAGTTACCAATCCAAAAAAGTATTTAAAGGAAAATTGGGGTTCTGTACAGAATAATTAGAGGGATAAGCATTGTATGCTGATTCTGAGTTGTCCAAAGCTCGCGGGTGTACTAGTGGAACTCAAGGAATTTACCCTGAAGAAGTTGACTGAATTTTCCTCAGACTTAGTGTGGAGCAAGGAGGAGTAGAGGATGCAATCACCTCGCTCAAGGTTGGGTGGAATGAGCAATTACTGAGACAAATTCCTAAAACTCTAAAGTAGGTACATACACCACTTCAGTTTAAATTTTTGTTGCTCTATATCTAATTCTTATTTTGTTAGCAAATGACAATAAATGTTAAAAGAATTATCAGGATTTTAATCTGAATATGAAATTTCAGAAGCATAATAGATAATCATTATTATATTTCGTCAGAACAAATTGAGAATATAGATAAAGAAGTTTGAGATAATTATGTAAATATTTCCTAAAAGCTGATTGTTGATAATTTAGAAATGCTTTATTACTGTTCTAATATAGAACGTAGAAGCTATGAAGATATAAAATTTCTAAGATATACTATACAAGGAAATGTAAAATTTCAAGTAGATTTTCAATTCTAGAAAATTTAGCTGAGATAGAGCACGAAACATCTCCCTAGAATTTATAAGCATAAAAGGAAACTATAAATAGTTTGTAAAACTCAAATAGTAAAATATTATGGAAACTATGGTAATCTTTATTGTGGTTATGTAGAAGAAAGAAACGACAGGAAGATAAAGAAGCTTGTACAAGAATTACGCAGAGTACGCCAGAGAGATAACTAACAAGAGTTACGGAATAGTAAACATTTATCTCATAACTGCTGTAAATATTGAAAATGCTAACCTATTTCATAAACTGTGCAGAAAACATGTATATCTTGAGCAAAGCTGTCCATTTTCGATAACGATGACTCTGTGGATTTAGAGCCAGAACACGTTGTAAAGTTTTGTTCCTGGTCCAAGTAGATTCGTCATTAGAGTTTTTTGAGACCTCATAGATAAAAGAAAAAGAATTTCAGTACCAAACTAGAATATATGCTGAAAATAGAATAGACGAAATAGTTATTGTAATAAACCAAGAAAGTCTTTAGCTATATTTAAGAGAAGAAAACAAATTTATATACAGAATCTCTCAGTTACAAAGAAATATTGGAAATTTTCATGTTAACCAAAATGATTCAAACAAAGATTTACTCCGATAGTTTCATAAACAAGTAGCATTGAAGAAGGGAACTTAAATTCCATTACAAATTTTAGAAAGAACTTAACCATAATAGAGAAACTGATAAACCCTCGCTAAAACTAAATTACTCGAACAAAAGAGTAATTTTAAATTATACATGAACTATAGTATTGAGCCAAAGGAGGAACTATTTTGTCTCTCACTCTTCCTTTAAATAAAACAGATAAATCTAGATGTGAAAACTAAATCCGAACTCCGAAAGCATGAGACCTCGCCTAAAGGGAAAGTGAAGGGAGGTTGAATATTACAATTTGTCCATACAGTATAAAGGAATTTTGAGATTAATTGGTCAAAAACCCTTACCCTTTGGGTGAAGCAAGAAAGAAGGTTGATGTCATTCCTTTCAATCATAATCTGCAAGCATCGAAAGGTTCCTATATAAACTTGCAGTGAACAACAAAGATGGGTTAAGCACTGGGTCGAATTGAAAGGTAGTAGCCCAAGAACCCTTAACAAAAAGAATAGCCAGAAAGAAAAACATTGATTTCATAAGCGTTGTAAACCTAGTATGTTACCTTATTGGAAGGATTATGAAAGTCTGTTGAGGTTGATGAAGAGATTCCTAAAGCCGCATAGACACTTCAGCCAAGTAGACCAGCCACTGATAGAAATCGAGAGCCGAGAGGCATGCAACCAAAAGGAAGGACCGACAGAGCCATGTCCTGGTTCCAAAGGAAACCACAACAAGGACTCATCAAAAGTAAACATTTCAGTTTGTTTTAGAAATAACAATAAACCCCAGCCCTAGAAGGAGTGGAATAATCATAGAATGCAATTCAACGAGTTGTAGAGCCAAAGTTTGTAACAGTGAAACGAAAAACAATGAGCCGCAGTGGGAGTTGGGGGGGTGGGTGGTTACCCTAACCCACCCCTTCAAACCTAAGTGTCGTTGATCGCATGGATCTGAGATCTAACGGTGGGGGGATTGCCTATACAGTGGATTAGATGTGACTGGAACGGAAAACAAGGATAGACATTTATTGCTGAAATAAAATCAAGTCGATCCCATGAATTAAATATAATAGAGAGGATATTGAAGAGTCTGTCAGATAGACAGAATCCTCGATGTGGACAACCAAGCCCTGAGATAAATACTCAGGAAAACAGGGATGAATGCCAAGGAATATAGGATCATGTGGAACATAGTCGAATGCCAAGAATCCATAAAAGTCAAACATATAATGAGTTTGAATTTGGAAATGTTATGGAGGAGTAGGAACTGAAAAAGAAGAGGGTGGAGTTACACGGAGAATTCCATAAGATCAAGCCTCCTAACTTTGATGGAGAGGCAGAGGAAATGGCGGCAGATTGGATTATAAATATGAATAAATACTTTCATGTGTATGAGTATAACATCAAGCTTAAATCTAGCCTAGCCATCTATGAGTTGTGGGAGAAATAAACCCTGTGTTGGGAGGAAGTGAAGAATGTAAGAGGAGTAGAAGACCAAAACATAACTTGCGATAAGTTTCAGCAGTACTTTAAAGACAAGTGCTTAACTAAAATATTTTATGATGAGAAGTTCTGAACGTTTCATTATTTGAAATTGGGGAAAATGACTATGAACGAGTTTGTTACAAAATTCAAGTCTTTACAAAGATATGTACCCTACTTGTGTGATAAAAAAGCCAAGGTGAAATGTTCTTTAAGCATTTTTCCAATTCATATGAGGGAAAGGATTGACTTTCTGAATCCGAAGACCATGGATGTGCTATCAGTAGTTCAAAGTGAAGGGAGAATTTGGAAAAATTGGCGATCTCAAAAGGGGAAGAATTTTTTTTCCAATAACAGAAATAGCAGATCTAGCAATTTCAAAAATGCAGCAAGACATCCACTCAACAAACATAATGGTAAGAACAAAAACAGAACTAAGTGGACAGGGGGAGAAAGGCCTAGTGAAGCTTCTAGTAGACGAAATATTGGGCAACCCTAGAAACCCTCGTAGTAGTGCTGGGGATGTAGAGATGCTCATTATTTTAAGAACTTTCCACATTGAGGGCAGAGTGAGGTAGCAACAAATATTCAAGAAACGTCAACAGTGGGGGATTTAGCTCAGGACATACCCAGAATCAACGCAACATTGGAGGATCAACAAGTGGATTAGCAATCGACCGTGATAGAATTAGAATGTAAGATTCAAACCCGAGCTGCTTCTATTCTAGTTGATCTTGGTGCCAGTTTGAGCTACATACACCCTCATGTAGTTGAAAGAAGTAAATTGCAGGAATATAAATTTAAAAATCCATGGCTGGTATAGCTGGCTACAGGGACTAGAAGATGGATTCATACTAAGGGACCTGACTGTGAATTAAAAATTGGGGACTAGCACATAACTGTGGAACTCAATGTTCTACCATTGGGCTCTTATGATATATTTTTTGGAATGGATTAGCTAGAAATACACTGGTCTTTGGTGGATTGTAAAAATAAATTTATACATTTCAAGTCTAAAGACGGGTCAAGACAGGAACTGCAGGGCATTAAAAATCCTTTGAAACTGTGACCCATTACTGCATCACAACTAAGTAAATGTATACGGAAGAGCTGCCAGCTTTATGCAATTGAAGTTGGGTTCAGAAATACAAAAGACAAAACTACTATGTTAGAAAATATTCTTATTGTGCAAGTATTTCAAGATGTTTTTCCTAAGGAGATTCGAGGGATGCCACCAAAAAGAGATATTGATTTTACTATTGAGTTAATACCTGGAGCAGGACCTATGTGCCGGACTCCCTATAGAATGAGTGTACCGAAATTAACAAAATTAAAGTTGCAAATGCAAGAGTTGATGGATAAAGCTTATATTCGGCCAAGTGTTTCCCCATGGGAAGCACCAGTGTTGTTTGTAAGGAAGAAGGATGGTACTATGCGTATGTGTATTTATTATTGTTAGCTCAACAAGCTCATTGTTAAAAAAAACTACCCCCTTCCACGCATTGATGATTCATTTGACCAAGTCAAGGGAGCTACAGTGTTCTCCAAAATAGACTTAAGGTCCAGCTACCATCAGATCCAAATGATGGATGAAGATATAAGAAATACAACTTTTTGTACCACGTATGGACACTACGCGTTTGTGGTGCTACCATTTGGATTAACCAATGCACCAACAAAATTTATGAGTTTAATGCATGTAATTTTCCACCCATACTTGGATAAGTTTGTGTTAATATTTATTTATGATATCCTAATTTACTCTAAAAATAAATAAGAGCACAAAGAACATCTGTGTATTGTGCTAAAAATGTTAAGAGGGTATCAGCTCTATGCCAAGTTTAGTAAATGTGATTTCTTTAAATAGTAGATCCAATATATGGGGCATGTAATTTTGACAGAAGGAATAGATGTAGACCTGGAAATGATATAAAAAATTATGGAATGGAAGATAACAAAAAATGTGGCAGACATACCTTCATTTATGGGTTTGGATGGTTACTACCAGCGATTTATTAATCTCTTCTCCAAAAAATATTATCCTGTTACTTCTTTGCAACGGAAAGGAAGAGTTTTCAAATGGAAACAAGAATGTCAAAACATTTTTTATTTATTAAAAGAACTCTTAACTACTACACCTATTTTGAAGGTCGCAGATCCAAGCAAGGAATTTGAGGTATGTACTGATGCATGCAAAGAAGGTGTAGGAGAAGTGTTGACATAGGAAGGAAAAGTCATAGCATATGAATCTAGGAAGCTGAAGGATCATGAGCAGAGATATTCAACATATGATTTGGAACTGACTGCATTTTTGTATGCCTTACGGATATGGAGCCATTATATGCTAGGAAATAGTTTTGTGGTGAGGACTTATCATAGTAGCTTAACAATCTACTTTAAACAAGCTGATTTGAATGTCCACCAAGAAAGATGGAATGCATTTCTTAGTGAATTTTATTTCGATATTCAGCATGTAAAAGGAAAAGAGAACAAAGTAGAGGATGCCTTGAGCAGAAAATTGCATGGCATTTATGAACTATATTTCACCCATAATGAATCAAATTTTCAAGACTAGATTTTGGAAGCAGCAAGGGAGGACTTAGAATATCAGAATTTGGGGCAGCGGGTAAAAGAAGATGAGAAAAGAGGAAAATAATTTGAATATGAACTCAATGAAAAATAGCTTCCTGTTTTCCGAAAAATGATAGATATTCCTAACCAGGAGAGTCTAAAAAGAATTATTTTGGATGAGTATCATAGAATTAACTATGTCGGGCATATGGGTTACCAAAACATGTTGAAAAAAATCAGAAAAGACCATACTTGGCCAAGTATGAGAAGGGACATAGCAGAATATTGGACCAAGTGCCTAAAATGCCAGCAGATTAAGATAGAACATCACCACCCTGCGAGATTTCTTTAACCAATCCCAGTGCATGAATGGAAGTGGGAAGTTATTTCACTTGAATTTATGCTGGGCCTATCCAAAAAAAAGGCATAATGATTCAATTATGGTGGTAATTGATAGACTCAACAAAGTGGAACATTTTATTCCTATTCAATCTACTTATAAGATGGTGCAAATTGCTGATATTTTTATGAAAAGGATTTTTAGATTACATGGTATTCCCTGAGAAATAATTTCAGATCATGATGTGAAATTCACATTAGCGTTTTGGAAGACACTATTTAGTGCACTGAGTATGCAAATACAATTTAGCACTTCTTACCATCCAAAAACGGTTGGGCAAATAGAATGGGTGAATAAAGTCTTAGAAGACATGCTACGCATCTATGTGATGAAACAACCAATGAAATCAGAGGAGTACCTACACTTGGTTGCTTTTTCCTACAATAATGGATATCAAGAATCTCTTAAGATGAGCCCTTTCGAAGTATTGTATGGGAGACAGTGTCGAACTGCCACACACTGGAGTAGCCCAAAAAATAGAATGATGCTTGGCCCTGATATGCTCATAGAGATGGAGCAGGAGGTGAAGAAAATTAGATAAAATCTGAAGGCGACTCAAGACAGGCAAAATTTATATGTAGACAAGAAACGAACTTTTCGGGAATATGCAGTAGGGGACCATGTGTATGTGAGAATCAAACCAAAGAGAAACACTCTACATTGGAGTGCTTGTGCCAGATTGGCTCCCCACTACTGCAGAACTTTTGAAGTCTTAGAAAGGATAGGGTCGGTGGCCTATTGTTTGGCTTTACCAAGCCATATATTGGTGTACAATGTCTTTCATGTGCCTTTATTGAAGGCTTATGTGCAAGATTCCAAGCACACCATACACTGGCAGGGTATACATTTAAGTCAAACAAGACATAAAATTTACATACAATCATTTCTCATTTGAACTAATTCAAAATATTGTTGCTTGTAGGTAGAACCAGACAGCAAGTTCCTGGTAGAACTACAACATATGCTAGATCAGAGAGAAATAATGCTCTGGAAGCAAGTCATCCCCCAAGTTAAGGTGCAATGGAATCACTTTGTCCAGGAGGAGGCCACTTGGGAAGATGAAAAATTTATGCTTGAGGCTTCTCCGAAATTGTTCTCAGGAAATGAGTAACGCCAAGGATGGTGTTTTCCTCCGGGGGGGAAGATGTAACTTCTTGATTTAGTTTTTACTTTTTACTTGTTTAGAAATAGTCTGAATTAGAAAGAATGAGGCATTTGTTAAGGATAATAAGTCATAACTTTTTATTTTAAAGTGTTTAATTAAATGACAGTGTTATTTTGAGTAAAAGGTGAAAGTAAATGTGTGGTAAAAATACTCCAAGAAACCCAGGAAGAGGTTGAGGGAGTTTTTACAGTTACCAATACCAAAACGGATTTAAAGGAAAATCCTAGTAGGGAATGGGGGTTTTGTGCAGAAGAATTAGAGGGCTAAGCATTGTATGTTGATTCTGAGTTGTCTAGAGGTTGTGGGAGTACTAGTGGAACTCAAGGAATTTACCCTTAAGAAGTTGACTGCATTTTTCAATCCTGAGGTTAAACTTCCTGTCTCTTAAAATTTTCCTCAGACCTGGTGTGGAGCAAGGGGGGAGCAAAGGACATAATCTCCTCACTCAAGGTTGGGTAGACCAGGCAGTTACTGAGACAAATTCCTAAAACTTTTAAGTAGGTACATACCACACTTCAGTTTAAATTTTTGTTTCTCTATATCTAATTCTTATTTTGTTAGTAAATGAGAATAAATGTGAAAAGAATTATCAGTATTTTAATCCCTGTTACTATATAATATATGAATATGATATTTTGGAAACATAACTGATAATCATTATTATATTTCATAAGAACATAGTGCGAATATAGATAAAGAAGTTTGAGATAATTATGTAAATCCTTCCTAAAAGTTGAATGTTGATAGTTCATAGATTATTTATTATTGTTATAATAAAGAATGTAGAAGCTAAGGAAATGTAAAATTTCAAGTAGATTATCAATTCTGGAAAGTTTAGTCGAGAGAGAGCACAAAAAATCTCCCTAGAATTTAGAAGCATAAAAGGAAACTATAAGAAAATTGTAAAACTCGAATAGTAAAATATTATGGAAACTACAGTAATATTTATTGTTGTTCTGTAGAATAAAGAAACAATAACAAGATAAAGAATCTTGTTCAAAAATTACGCAGAGTACAGTAGAGAGATAACTAACAGGATTTATGAAATAGTAAACATTTACTTCATAACTGCTGTAAATATTGAACGTGCTAACCTATTTCATAAATTGTGCAAACAACATGTATATCTTGAGCATAGCTCTCCATTTACGACAACGATGACTATGCGGATTTAGAGCTAGAACTTCTTTTAATGTTCTGTTCCTGGTCCCAGGAGATTCCTCATTGGAGTTTTGTGAGACCTCATAGATAAAAGCAGAGAATCTTAGTATTGAACTAGACTATACGTTGAAAATGGAATAGACAAGATAGTCATTATAATAAACCAAGTAAGTATTTAGCTATATTTAATAGCATAACACTGAATTATATACAAAATCTTTGGGTTACAAAGAAATATTAGAAATTTCCATGTTAACCAAAATGAATCAAAAAAATATTTAGTCTGATAGTTTCGTAATCAAATAGCATCGCAGAAGGGAACCTAAATTCCATTACAAATGTTGGAAATAAATTAACCATAACAGAGAAACTGATAAACCCCCATTGAAAGTAAATAACACGAACAACGGAGTAATTTTAAATTATAGATGAACTATAGTAACGAGCCAGAGCAGAAACTCTTTTTTCTCTCACTCTTCATTTAACTAAAACAGATAAATCTAGATGTGAAAACTAAATTTGAACTCTGGAAGCATGAGACCTCACCTACAAGGCAAGTGAAGGGAGGTTGAATATTACAATTTGTGCATACAGTATAAAGGAATTTTGAGATTAATTGGTTGAAAACTCTTACCCTTTGGGTGAAGAAAGAAATAAGGTTGATTTCATTCCTTTCAATGATAATCCACAAGCATCGAACAGTTCCTATATAACCTTGCAGTAAACAAAATAGATGGGTTAAGAAATGGGTCGAATTGAAAGATAGTAACCCATGAACCCTTAACAAAAAGAATAGCCAGAAAGAAAAACATTTATTTCACAAGCACTGTAAACCTAGTACGTTACCTTATTGACAGGACTGCGGAAGTTTGTTGAGGTTGATGAAGAGATGCTTGAAGCTGCTGAGACGCTTCGGCCAAGTAGACCAGCCACTGATGGAAATCGAGAGCCGAGAGGCAAGCAACAAATAGGAAGGACTGACGGAGCCATGGCCTAGTCCCGAAGGAAACCACGACAAGGACTTAGTAAAAGTAAACATTTCGGTGTGTCTCAGACATAACAATAAACCCCAGCCCTAGAAGCAGCAGAATACTCATAGAATGCAATTCAGCCAGTTGTAGAGCCAAAGTTTGTAACAGTGAAATGAAAAACAATGAGCTGCAGTGGGAGTTGGGGGGTTGGGTGGTTACCCTAACCCACCCATTCAAACCTGAGCATCTTTGATCACATGGATCCGAGATCTAACGGTGGGGGTATGGCCAATACAGTGGATTGGATGTGACCAGAACAGAAAATAAGGATAGACATTTATTGTTGAAATAAAATCAAGTTAGTCCCATGAACTAAATATAACAATTTTTAATTATAACCAGGGTAAAACTTTAAACTCAGATCATGACCATAACGATTAAAGTTTGAATATATTGTAATGCACGCAATAATTAATCCAAGAGTTAATTGCTGGGTACTTTGTTTTCAGATTGTTGGGATTACCAACATATTAACTTTTGTTAGAACTTTATTTATATATGTTTATGGAATGCATAGCATTTTAGATTATGTTAAAATTCATATGTAGTGTAAATCCATTTACATCTCGTAAATAGTTTAAGTGTGGTATCGAGGTAGGTAATTTGTAAAAAAATGTTTTTTTATTAATGGTAAATATAGGTGGTTAATGTGGAAGCTGTGACAAGTGGTATCAGAGAATAAGTTATAAACTGGGCCAAATGGGCCAAGACCATACTTACTGTTGTGTTGGGAATTTTATGAAATTAATGATTTCATATTGTGATAAGTACAGGAACCAGGTTCCTGTAAATAATAATGAGAAGATGATCAAGTGAACACCTAGATCAAAAAATGGGGAAGACTCATCCGGTAACCAATCCTAAAGTCAGTCCCGAGATGTGGATGTAGCTAAGCGTGGACCAACATCAGCAGACAAGCAGAATGCTGGAAGAGCGTCAGCGACACACAAATAGATTGTTGGATAATGTTCAAAAGCTACAAATAGAAATGGTTACAATTCGCAGTGATAATGAAATATTGATGAGAGAAAAAGAGAGGATATTGAAGAGTCTGTCAGACAGACAGAATCCTCCCAATGGACAACCAAGCCCTGAGATGAATACTCAGGAAAATAGGGATCAATGCCAAGGAATACAGGATCGTGTGGAATATATTCGAATGCCAATAATCCATAAAATTCAAACATATAATGAGGTTGAATCTGGAAATGTTATGGAGGAGTAGGAACTAAAAAAAAAGAGGGTTGAGTTACATGGAGAATTCCAAAAGATCAAGCCTCCTACCTTTGATGGACAGGTAGAGGAAATGGTGGAAGATTGGATTATTAATATGAATAAATACTTTCAGGTGTATGAGTATAACATCAAGCTTAAATCTAGCCTAGCCATCTATGAGTTGTGGGAGAAATAAACCCTGTGGTGGGAGGAAGTGAAGAATGTAAGAGGAGTAGAAGACCAAAAAGTAACTTGCGATAAGTTTCAGCAGTACTTTAAAGACAAGTGCTTAACTAAAATATTTTATGATGAGAAGTTCTGAGAGTTTCATTATTTTGAAATTTGGTGAAATGACTATGGACAAGTTTGTTACAAAATTCAGGTCTTTACAAAGATGTGTACCCTACCTGCGTGATCAAAAAGCCAAGGTGCAATGTTCTTTGAACAGTTTTCCAATTCATATGAAGGAAAGGATTGAGTTTATGAATCCGACGACCATGGATGTGCTATCAGTAGTCCAAGGTGAAGGGAGAAGTTGGAAAAATTGGCCACATCAAAAGGGGCAGAATTTTTTTCCCAATAACAGAAATAGCAGATCCAACAATTTCAAAAATGCTGCAAGACATCCACTCAACAAACATAATGGTAAGAGACAAAACACAACTAAGTGGACAGGGGAAGAAACGCCTAGTGAAGCTTCTAGTAGACGAGATATTGGGCAACCGTAGAAACCCTCGTTGTAGTGCTAGGGATGTGGAGAGGCTCATTATTTGAAGAACTTTCCACATCAAGGACGGAGTGAGGTAGCAACAAATCTTCAAGAAACGTCAACGGTGGGGAATGTAGCCCAGGACATACCCAGAATCAATGCAATGCTGGAGGATTGACAAGTGGATTAGCAACCGACCATGATAGAATTAGAATGTAAGATTCAAACCCCAGCTGCTTCTATTCTAGTTGATATTGGTGCAATTTTGAGCTACATACACCCTCATGTATTTGAAAGAAGTAAATTGCAGGAATAGAAATTTAAAAATCCATGGCCGGTATAGCTGGCTATAGGGACTAGAATATGGGTTCATATTAAGGTACGTGACTGTGAATTAAAAATTGGGGACCAGCACATAACTGTGGAACTCAATGTTCTACCATTCGGCTCTTATGATATATTGTTGGGAATGGATTGGCTAGAAAGACACTGGTCTTTAGTGGATCGTAAAAATAAATTTATACATTTCAATTCTAAAGACGGGTCAAGATAGGAACTACAGGGCATTAAAAATCCTTTGAGGCTATGACCCATTACTGCTTCACAACTAAGTAAATGTATATGGAAGAGCTACCAGCTTTATACAATTGAAGTTGGGTTCACCAATACAAAAGACAAAACTGTTATGTTAGAAAATATTCCTATTGTGAAAGAATTTCAACATGTTTTTCCTAAGGAGATTCGAGGGCTGCCACCAAAAAGAGATATTGGTTTTACTATTGAGTTAATACCTGGAGCAGCACCTATGTTCCGGACTCCCTATAGAATGAGTGTACCGAAATTAACAGAATTAAAGTAGCAAATGCAGGAGTTGATGGATAAAGGTTATATTCAGCCAAGTGTGTCCACGTGGGAAGCATCGGTGTTGTTTGTGAGGAAGAGGGACGGTACTATGTGTATGTGTATGGATTATTGTCAGCTCAACAAGCTCACAATTAAAAAAAAGTAACCCCTTCCATGCATTGATGATTTATTTGACCAAGTCAAGAGAGCTAAAATGTTCTCCAAAATAGACTTAAGGTCCAGCTACCATCAGATCCAAATCAAGGATGAAGATATAAGCAAGAAAACTTTCCGTACCACGTATGGACACTACGAATTTGTGGTGCTACCATTTGGATTAACCAATGCACCAACAACATTTATGAGTTTAATTATGGAATTTTCCACCCATACTTGGATACGTTTTTGTTAATATTTATTTATGATATCCTAATTTACTCTAAAAATCAAGAAGAGCACAAAGAACATATGTGTATTGTGCTAAAAACGCTAAAAGGGTATCAGCTCTATGCCAATTTTAGTAAATGTGATTTCTTTAAAGAGTAGATCCAATATATGGGGCATGTAATTTCAACAGAAGGGATAGCTGTAGACCCGAAAAAGATAAAAAAAGTTATGGAATGGAAGGTACCAAAAAATGTGGCAGACATACCTTCATTTATGGGTTTGGCTGGTTACTACCAGCGATTTATTAATCTCTTCTCCAAAAAAGATTATCCTATTACTTATTTGCAACAGAAAGGAAGAGTTTTCAAATGGACACAAGAATTTCAAAACAGTTTTTAGTTATTAAAAGAACTGTTAACTACTACACCTGTTTTGAAGGTCGCAGATCCAAGCAACAAATTTGAGGTATGTACCGATCCACGCAAAGAAGGTGTAGGAGAAGTGTTGACCTAGGAAGGAAAATTCATGGCATATGAATCTAGGAAGCTTAAGGATCATGAGCAGAGATATTCAACATATGATTTCGAACTAACCGCATTTGTGCATGCCTTGCGGATATGGAGGCATTATATGCTAGGAAATAGTTTTGTGCTGAGGACTGATCATAGTAGCTTAACCATCTACTTTAAAAAGGATGATTTGAATGTCCGCCAAGAAAGATGGAATGCATTTCTTAGCAAATTTGATTTCGATATTGAACATGTAAAAGGAAAAGAGAACAAAGTGGCGGATGCCTTGAGAAGAAACTTGCATGGCATTTATGAACTATATTTCACCAAGAATGAATCAAATTTTCAAGACCAGATTTTGGAAGCAGCAAGGTAGGACTCAGAATATCAGAATTTGTGGCAGCAAGTAAAAGAAGATGAGAAAAGATGAAAATAGTTCTAATATGAACTCAATGAAAAATAACTTCATGTTTTCCAAAAAATGATAGATATTCCTAACTAGGAGTGTCTAAAAAGAATTATTTTGGATCAGTATCATAGAAGTACCTATGTCGAGCATATGGGTTACCAAAAAATGTTGTCAACAATCAGAAAATACTATACTTGGCCAAAGATGATAACGCACATAGCAGAATATTAGACCGAGTGCCTATAATGCCAGCAGATTGAGGTAGAACATTAGCACCGTTCGAGATTTCTTTAACCAATCCCAGTGCCTCAATGGAAGTGGGAAGTTATTTCACTTGACTTTATTATGGGCCTATCCAAGAAAAAAGGCATAATGATTCGATTATGGTGGTAATTGATAGACTCAGTAAAGTGGAACATTTTATTCCTTTTCAATCTACTTATAAGACGGTGCAAATTGCTGATATTTTTATGAAAAAGATTTTTAGATTACATGGTATTCCCTGAGTAGTCATTTCAGATCCTAATGTGAAATTCACATTAGCGTTTTGGAAGACACTATTTAGTGGCCTAAGTACGCAAATACAATTTAGCACTTCTTACCATCCGCAAACGGATGGGCAAATAAAACGGGTGAATAAAGTCTTAGAAGACATGCTACACATCTATGTGATGCAACAACCAATGAAATGGGAGGATTACCTACACTTGGTTGAATTTTCCTACACTAACGGATATCAATAATCTCTTAAGATGAGCCCTTTCGAAATATTGTATGGGAGATAGTGTCAAGCTGCCACACACTAGAGTAGCCCAAAAAATAGAATGATGCTTGGCCTTGATATGCTCGTAGAGATGGAGCAGGAGGTTAAGAAAATTAGATAAAATCTAAAGGCGACGCAAGAGAGAGAAAATTTCTATGCAGAGAGGAAGAAAACCTTTTGAGAATATGCAGTGGGGGACCATGTGTACGTGAGAATCAAGCCAAAGAGAAACACTCTGCATTGTAGTGCTTGTGCCAAATTGGCTCCCCACTACTGCAGACCTTTTGAATTCTTAGAAAGGATAGGGTCGGTCGCCTATCCTTTCGCTTTACCAAGCCATAGATTGGTGCACAATGTCTTTCATGTGCCTTTATTGAAGCACTACGTGCAAGATTCCAAGCACATCATACACTGGAAGGGTAAACATGTAAGTCGAACAAGACATACAATTTACATAAAATTATTTTTGATTTGAACTAATTCAAAATATTGTTGCTTGTAGGTAGAACCAGACAGCAAGTTCCTGGTATAACTAAAACATATGCTAGATGTAACATACCTCAAAACCTAACTTCTTTTTTCGTCGTTTTGTGATTATTATACTTCATACAATTTTCTAACTCATAGTTACTCTTGTCTACTGACTAATTTTCCCCTCTCATGTAATTTGAGTAAAGGTTTTCCCATAGTAATTAAATCTATTTATAATAAAATCTGTATATTAAATTTTCCTAATTTTCCCCAAGTTTATAATGTTTATACATCAAGTCTTGATACTCTAAACTCTGCCCCCTTCTTCCTTCCTAATTAAGAATTCTGGAAAGACCTTATTATTGATGTATGGATATGTCAAAGTGGTCATTTATTTACTCATTTTCTTATGGAATAAACCCGTACTCCTATCGTTGAATTTATACAGGCCTTAACCATAAAACTTAACACCATGGATATTATCTTTATCCACTCTTTGTATTGTTACTTTCAATGGATAGTATAAGCATTGGGGTTTACGGTACGATTTTTTTTCAAATTATTAATATGATTTCGATATTGCCATTAGATGGTTTCAACTCAAGCTTACCAATGTATCCATAGGGCTTACATTATTAACCTCTTTAATAGTTCATTTTTTGTATGTATGCATGTTAACTCATGTGCTGGAGACTTGATAAGTTCGGTATCTTCGTTGGTGACTTCACATCTTTGTATCATCCAGTTGACTATTGCCATTAATGTCCTTACCGTTGGGTGTTATTAACATGTAGTTTGCACGCAACGTTTCTACTTCTCCCTTTCTCGAGTTTTCCAGTGTACTGATCAAGTAGATCTTTGGGATTTCATTCATATCATCGTATTCAATGTAAACGTATGACTTCTCTACCCACCATCCTATGCATTTACTTGTATTGATTTTACCCTATTAAATTATATGAATTCATCAGAATACGCCACTTGTAGGGCTAGATGATGTTAGGGTTTGAGAACTTCATTGGATATTTAATGTAAGAGTTCAGAACATTGATAGTTCATTTGCCTCCATTATCAATTCTCTGGTCTTGCTTGCCATTCCGTCGACTTGCCTCTGCAATGTGACAATGAGCTCTTGGCAAGGGTTTATCCACGACTTTCTTTTGTTGAAAATATTCCATTCGGTAAGAATATTATTGTTACTCAAATTTTGACTTTCATCCTAGTTATATATGTATAATCTGAAGGCCATTCTTTTGTATTTTATAATGCATTTAAGAAGAGCCTTTGTTCCAGATATACGATTAATAAACTTTTCCCCCTTAGTAACTTTGTTGTTTCTTTTCATACAGTTGTTATGGTAAATTTTCTTGAGCGTATTTGAGCCATTTCTATCCACGTTCAAGAGTATCTAATGTTCAACAAACCCCAACGTCAAGAATCCCAATTGTTGTTTTGGCAATCTCTATTCATTTGATAAAATTTTTGTTTTAATTGAATGCACAGTTGGTATTATGGAATCGCTCTTCCATGCCTATCATTTTTCCCTTTTTATTGGGTGTTTTAAATTTTGTCCTCTATGTATGACTAATATTATAGGCATTTGATTTGTAAAATTTTTGTTTCTCACTACCTTGAAGGAATGCGACTCTGACTCTACCATGAAGATATAAATCCGAGCTTCAATATATCTCCATTCACACGGGTAAACCATGTTTCTCTTTAGCTTATGGTATAACAAGGTTTCGTTTATTTCTGTGTGTTATATTTTCCCTAACTCAATGTTAAATGAATGATTTTAGGTAAACGTTAAGTCCTTTCCTCTCTCCATTGACGTAAGTGTTATACTGTGGAAATTTTGATTTTTTTCACTTCATGGAACTAACTCAATCTCTCTTAATACAGGTCGGTTTTCATTTGTATTACTCCTCATCGAGAATGACTACTCAGTTTACATTGGAGTTATCATTATACTCTTTAAATTTATAATTTAAACATTTATATTACTCTTGTCATATTACTTACTCAGAAGCCAATATTATATGGCTCTGTCGTAGTTTCCTAGTGTAACACCCCTATTTTTAGGTTTCCTTCAAGTTAGACATTTGAAATATAATCCAAAGGGGAGTGGACCCCAATGGATAAGTATTTTGTGGATGTAACTAAGCATTTAATTATGAAAAATAAATAAAATAATTCTGTGCATATTGACAAAATGAGAATTATGAGATCACCTTGCCAAATCCATGAGGTATGGAAAGAAGCTAAGACTTTCCCCAAAAATATTTCAAAAATCCTTGAAAGAATTTATTTCCAAATTAGATTTTTGAGGAAAAATCTAGTTTCCCTAATGAGGTGGAGAGTAGTTGGGAAGAGATACAAATCTGGGAAAAGAAGAAAGCATCTTTAAAAGTCCCTAAATAAGGGAAGCCTAGGCAAACAGGAAGAAAAGCATCCTATAATTCTGGACGCAGAACTAGAAACAGGCCTTGGGGAGCAAAAGCTTAAATAATATATTCCAGAATATATTTGGGGTTGGTCTGTTCTGGGAGATGATCTCAGCTTGGGGGTGAGTTCTGGAGATAGAGGAACTCTAAGGTTGGGAGGACTGGTCAATTACAGAAGTGGTATGCCTAGAATGTTTAAGTATGGTTGAAATTCTTATTACTGTGTTGTGTGATTTATGACTGTGGATGTTATTTTATTTTAAATCTGAATTGGATCTTCCATACATTTAACAGAATTATTGAGAAGAAACTAATCCTCTCAAATTTGTATAGTTGTAGGAATAGGAATTTTGGGGAAAATCATCCAGAAGCTCTAAACCTGTTGCTGGTTTAAATTTGGTGATTTATACTACTCCCATAATCCATTAAGATTATAACTTTAATCTGCTTTTGTGAAATTATTAATTTAATTATGTGTGAGTCTGGAATCTAGTAGTAGAAGACTATTTATGTACTGGAAGAAAATATAAATATTAGGTACAGATATAAAACTTATAAAACCTTACCAAGTATACTTTGTATACGGTAATCACAAGGAAAAGCAATTTGAGTCAAACGATATAGCACATTGAATGCAGAATATATATTAACTTGAAGGATTGGAGACAACACAAAATTATCAATACATAAGCGCATAAAAAGATTAATTAGCAATTTCCCTCTATTCTTTTTAACCAGTATTTATATTTGATGAGTCAATTATTAACTAGATGAAGTTGCATGCGAGACTAGGTGTAAGCATGAAAATCCTCATCATTACAATCTACTATTATTATTATAGTAGTGAAATAAATGGTAAATCATGTTTATTATATAATAGATAATTATAATTTAATTGCATATGTTTGAACAATCTTGTAACAATTCCTGGTTCATTTGAAGTTATGATATGAACTTACCATACAGAAGTGTGGACTGAGGATAATTATTTTATAGATATAAATTAAACATTTGATTGAGGAAATGAATAAATTATTGTGGTGCAAATTGACAAAAAATGAGATGATGAGATCACTTGCTAAATCTGTGAGGATGGATGAGGCAAATATTTCCCCACAATCTTTCAAAAATCCTTGGAAGATAGTAAGTTTAAATTTAGATTTTTGAGGAAAAATCTGAATTTCCCCAATGATGAGGAAAGTAGTTGGGAAGAGGTAAAAAGTTGGAAAAGCTGAGGGAAAGCATAAAACAGCTTTCAAGAATCCCTAAGTGGGAAGCCTAGGCAAACAGGAAGAAAAGCATCCTGAAATTCTGGACGCAGAATTAGAAATAGGCTTTGGGGAACAATAGCTAAAATAAGCTGCTCTTGTACAGATTAGAGGTTAATCTGCTATAGGAGGTGATCTCAACTTGGGGGTGAGTTCTGGGAGACAAAAGAACTCTAAGGTTGGGAGGTTGGTCTACTGCACAAGTGGTATGTCTCTTAGAAAACTTGTCTTATTGTTTTCTATAGTATGAATTGGCTACATATAAAAACAAAATTTATTTCTAGGTTTGTTCATATTATTAGTCTACATTTAAGAGGATGTAGTTCCCAGGCAGTAACCTGGTCATCCTGTATAGTTGTAGAAGAAAGACTTGTAAAGTGGAATTCCACAGAGTGTTTAAACCAGGGTGGGTCTAAATCTGAGGAAACCTTGTTCTTTAAAGAAACACTGTGGAATTGTGTTTAATCTGCTTCTGTTTCCAAGTATAATTTTTATGATAGCTATCATAGAGAGAAATGAAATTAACTATAGTACACTAGAACAATAGCAGGATATTAGTTATAAATTATACTGTCTATGAAAGAACAGAAGGAGAGACTCAACAGACTGACCTCAGGTTCAGTCAAATACTTCATTATATTTGCAGGAAATCAAATTATCTTAGACAAAAAGATAGTCCATAAGCCCTTACTCTAGTACAGGAAAATAGTAGATATTCCCACACAAATAAATAGGGAAAGGGACCAGACCATGATATCATAGATCTATTCTAATATCATAATAATGAGAATGAATACATAGAGTACAGAAATATTGAGTAAGCAGCTGAGAAGCATAGGAGTAAGAAGTAAATAAATTGCAACATTTTACCCAGTAGCATTTATTTAACCAACATACTCTTGACTATGAGGAAGGTGAAAAGAGTTCAAATCCCATTACCATCTCTTCAGAATCCAGTTACCATCTCTTCAGAATCCAGTTACCATCAGACTCACAGGTAGATACGAGCTGTAACTAATTGCAAGAAAATGAGAAGAAAATGGAGAATAGAACTATGGTTGCATGCCTTTGAAAAGTGAGAAATTATAAATTATAGACTTTCATACATAGAATTCATCTAGTGATAAACAAGAATGGTCTCATAAATGTCCAGCAAGTTGTTCATATGTCTAGACAGTCTGGCATAAAACCAGTTCAGTGTAACCAGGAGCAGAGGCAATTGTAATTATACTATAAATACCAAAGTATAGACTCTACACAGAAAAGAGTGAACAAAGTACATCAGAGTAGTAGACAAATATCAAATATAGCAACCTGTACATTCTGATGTCTGCAATTAAGAAAATTGGAATATCAGTAGCATTTCTAGAAAACAAAATAAGTTCAGACGAGCAACTTAAACAAAGCCAAATGCCATGGTATGAAATTATATGCTTTATTTATACAGTCCCTGTATAGTTACCACTGTGGCAGAGTATATTAAAATCGACCAAGGCAATAGGAAGTATATACTTGTCCAAAATTTTCAAAAGAAACCCTGAGCCTATTAGGCTAGGGAACATAAAACCCAACCCCCATTTCAACAGAACGAATTTAGACAAGCGTCGTCCAAGGATGACAACACTAACAAGAAGAAAACGAAAACCCTGACTCAGAGAGTGAGTCTCGTTCTGTATGCGACCTTGCGCAACATCACAAGAGAAGCGTTGTTCGACGCTCACAATATAATGCAGCATGAGAGGAGAAGTAACCTCATATGTATACCGACCTGGAGGGCAAGGAGACCAGGGTTAGAGTTCACACGATTTAAAGGTTCATTCGCTACTGTCATAAGTCAGCAGGAGTCGTTTGGATTTACCTGTAGAAAACAAAAACGACCCAAAACACCAGTTATCCATTGCGCCATCGTAGATAAATGAGCGCATAACTGAAATAAGCTCTGTATTAAAACTATCACCTGTGGAATGTAAACCCTCAGATGCGTCGAGCCCTGTCCTCGACCATTCCACAGAGAGGGATTAATATAAGTTATCCTCGAGAATAAAACGATGAAACCAATATTTATACACTGGAATGGCAAGAATAATTAACATACCTCATACAGCTCCATGGAACAGGAGGCGTTCGCTTGAGGAGAGGCGACGCAAGGGGTATCGTATCAATCAGTCGAATTTTAAATATAACCAGAGAAGGGTTGAAGTTAACTCTGAAATTATCAACAAATTACACCATGCACTGAATGGAGACCTGGATCATCGAAAAACAAACTAGATGCATTCACCTGATTGATTATTCAAAGTAAAAATATATATTCAGCGTCAAGCGTATGGCCTTTGTAACCTAAGTATGAAAAATTCACTTCTGCAATAAAATTAAGATGTGCGTGGGGGATATTACCTGTCTGCGCATTGAGGAACGAGAGGCGCCATATCTTCTCTTGCCAACGGAGAGTCGAAACCCTCGGCAGAGGTAGCATGGCTCAGTCACGGAGGAGACCTGCGAATGAGGAGCGCAGAAACTGACTAAACTCCCCACTCTAAACTTATATAAGCCTTCGTTAACCACATGAACCCTAACTGAAGAACGATCGATGTCATCCACTTGACAGCATCTGAACAGTAAGCCACAGATCGAGGGCAGCCTGGAGAGTTAATACCGTCGTATCAAAATTTATGGAGGCTGATGAGAATTGAATGCTGTATGTCCGGTGCAAGCATCGACGTGGGTGTCGATCACCACGCAGGTTGAGTTGTGCCAGCTACGTGGACTCACCACGCAAGCTAAAGAACAGGCATAAAACGATGCAACGCTCAGTTAATCAACCCAACGCCTGACGTAGATCAGATTTGCACCATGACGAGGCCATAGATATCCAATCTGAAATAATAGTGCGCACTATGTTCAGATTTAAAACCAAGGCCAGTACAATATATATCTTAAATTGAGTTAAAATCTGAGGTACTCATATGAGTAGTCATATCAAACCAAGCACATAGGAATGTCCATTCATCATAATATAATTTTCGAATTTTATGATAAGGCTATCACCATATATATATATAACGTAACCATCGTGACTATGGCTATTCGAAAGGTTGCAATTTCCATGGGCAACAACCCTTACCACGAAACTTATATAACATATGCTTATAGTTCATATGGGTTACGATGGAGGTTAATAATTTCTTAAATGGGATATCTGACCATTAAACGAAGGGAGAGTGGCTATACGGGACCTATGTAAAGATTTGGTTCATATACACCATCTCCCTAATTATAATCAAAATAACATGTAACGAGAAATAGTGACAGAGGGTATTATTGAACATGATGAAATGTAAACTGTCATAGTGATGGGATTGAGATGTCATAATAACCCTAGGCTCACTAGCTTGCACTCGCAAAGAAATTTTTTTTTTGGGTGAAATTGGAGGTGTGACAAATCTATAGAAGATGTACTAGAGATAATTATCAAAAACCACCATACTGAGATACAGAGTTACACATTAGCTGAGATAGAATTTTCAGATACAGGAATTTGACTGAAGTAATGTTATAGATAGTGAGGAAAAATAATGATGACTTTATACCGAGTAAAGATTACTCAGGTAAGAACCTATGTATATCTAGAAAGGAAGCATATAAAATATATATATATATATATCTGAGTCCATAAAGAAAAATAGCAGTACATAATGTATAAAGGTTCATTGTTGAGTACAGCATACTAAAACCCTCTACTGTCAACACAGGGTATATTTTAAAAATTATTAAAATATCTGAATCTCAAGAGATTTGATTTACAATCTATATTGAACTAGGAAATAGAAATTAAAATTTTATGTGGTAACTCCTTCATTCCTTCTCGAGAATAACCGGTGAATGCCGACCTAGAATAGGAGAAAAACGACCATTAACTCCTAAACGTCACAAGAATTAGCTCGAAAAATAACCTCATTGAAATTTCCAATAATGTCAGTTACCTGTGTACAAAAATGATGACAAAATGAGTTAGAGACTGTCGTGAGGCTATGTGTAAGAAAGCCAAGATAATTAAACAATAGAAAAACCAATGATTATTGTAAAAATTCAATGGAAAAATGGCGTAAGTAGTCGTTCTCACCTGAGAGAGAGAGAACCTGAGTGAAATGAAATCCTCATGAATTACCAACAGAGGAAAAACAAATTTAACTTCAACGATTTCACATTAATTTTAACTATTCCCTAACTAGGTAGAAAGCATCACACATGAGAATTTAAAATTAAATAATCCATTTCCAATTTAGTGTGCATACTAGTTAGCTCCGACTAGTTGCCACCCAACCGTAGATTTCTCTCTCCGTAACTCACCCCCGAGTAGAGATCCTTAGTTCTAGTGATAGACAACCCCTCGTCTATCCTAGAACAACTTATTTAAGCTTTTCTTTCTTTAGCTTGTTTCCATTTACTACGTCCAGTAAATTTAGGATGCTTTCTTCCTGTTTTTCCTAGGCTTTCCCTTTGTTTCTTCCACAGAGGTACTTTTAAAGCTATCTTTTCCACTTTTCCAAATTTTTTCCACTTGTTCCCAATACTTTCGTCTTTATTAGGGAAATTAGATATTTATCTCGAAATCTATTTTTTTTAGTAACTTCTTTTATTCCTTCCAAGGGTTTCTGGAAGTTGTGGGAAAGTCTTATCACCTTATCCATCCTCATGGATTTGGTTTTCAAATCTCCAAAATCAATCTAGTCATTTCACACATAATTTTCCATTTTATTTTATAAATAAATAAATAAAATAAATCCACATCAGAGTTCTCCATTGGGGTCCACTTTCCCCTTTGGACTTGTTTAATTGTTAACTTAAAAGTATAGAAACTTCGGGTATTACAAATATTCTTTCAATATGAAAGTCAATATTGGTCAACCATGCTTAATGATTGTGCAACATCAAATTGTGACAAAGATTTTCTCAATATGCAAATCAACCATGGTTAACCATTGGGACGCATGTTTTTTTTAAGGTTTATAATATTTATCTTAGGGTTTATAAACCTTGGGTTTATAATATTAATCCCTTGGGTTTTTAGTATTTATCCATTGGGTTTATTAGTGCCTTGGGTTTCTAATATTAATCCCATGGATTTACTAATATAAGGGTTCATATTCCTAGGGTGTAATATTATTGATATGGTTTTTAATATTAATACTAGGGTTTCATATAAATCTTGTGGGTTTATAATATAAATTCCTTGGGTTTATTAATACCTTGGGTTTTTAATATTAATCGCTTGTGTTAAATAATCCTTTGGTTTTATAATAATAATAATAAATTTGGTTAATAATATCAAGATTGATTATTTTATTGATAATAGGGTAAACCCATGAAAGTGGGTTACACTTTTGCGAGAATCGGGGGCAGAAAACTAATTTTCACAATAGTACGGCCGAACATTTTTAAAAGTTTGGTCGAACTGTTCTAGAATTTAGCCAAACTTTCGAAATTATTTCGGCCAAACTAATGTTTTCATTTACACTGACGGCATATTGACAACATGGGAAAATATATTTTTCGCTGGGTATGGGAAAACCGGCAACAAAAGTTCGGTTGAACTAATAATCTGGACTAACTATTGGTTCGGCCAAAATTTTAAAATAGTTCAGCCGAACTGATTTTATAAATATATCGGCCCACAAACCATAATGGTTTTCAGGCGTATTACCATTGTTGTCTCATGTATGTCCAATGTTCTATCTCACGTTTTTCCGCTATTTTGTCTCGCGTCTATCCGTTTTTTGTCTCGCGTCTGTTTTTGCAGGGGTGACGAGCTGAGGTGAGGTGAGGTGTTTCTCTGTTGTGCCAAGGTGACGAGGTGAGGTGAGGTGTTTCTCCTATTGTTCTATTGGTCCTATTGCTCTGTTGCACTGCGGTGACGATATGAGGTGAAGTGTTGCTCCTATTTCTCTGTTACTTTGTATTTTTTGTAATTTTTTGATGATTTTCTTTTGTTTGATTTTAATTTTAATTTTTTTTTGGTTGCAAGGAATTTTTTTTGTGTCATCCATTTGTCTTCGACGATCTCCTAGCTCGTGCTCGTCTTCTCAGTGTGGGTTTATCCTCTTGTCAACTGCGAATATTTCCAGGTATGCTATCTTGATCCTCTGTGATATTTCAATTAATAAGGATAATTAAAATTGAAAAAAAATATAAATAAAAATACCCATAGAGATCAATAGGCCATAGTAGGAATATTAAAATCACAACCTGGTGGTAAAAAATAACTTATAATTTGTATTTGATATTCTTATGATCTTAGAGTAAAGGTTTCGTGTATTAACTTCTCGTAATTATATCAATTTCTATATCAATTTTCATTCCCCAAATCATATGTGCGATGCCATGAATAAACTTCAGTCGCAACCCTTTGAGATAAAAAATAAAGTCTTGTTGTTCATTAAGGAAAATCATTCTCTCTTATAACATGTGGGTCTTATGATGAATAGAAGTATAGCTCAGGTTAATCTACAAGATGCTTCCGACCTATTGAGGTTCTTTTACTTCAATGAAAAAGTAGTTTAGGAAGTGTGTAGTTGTAGCATCTTGGAATCTGGAAAAAGTCAGTATCTAAGTGGAAAGGCTAAGTCAAAAGTTTCAAGGTCTAGCCTTTTGTGCAAGAAAATGGTTGCACAGACATTTGGTAGAGTAGTGCATGAAGTAAATTAATTAGTAAACCAACATAAATTAATTATGTTGGTTTGGTTTGTCTTTAGAAGCTTTTTTGTTTGGTTTGTCTTTAGTTTCTTTCAATTTCACTACCCAGCCATTCTCCATTAGATACATAGTAGTAACCAACACATCACATACACTACATAGTCACATCACCAACTTGAACATCACGTACATAAGAGCATAACATCTAAACCACAGGAACTCACTCAATTATATGTCTTTAACACAACGAGACTTTCTAATACTTATACTCACTCATAGGTTGTACAACTATATACTACAAGTTCTAATCACATTGTACCGGTATAAGCTAATTACAGGTATAAGCAACTTCCATGTTTCTTTGTTCTTTCACTACCCTTACAAGCTATAGTACTCATCTACATTGTTTCATATAATCTTATCTACTATGTTTGCATAATAAGCTTGATCATTGCTAGTATAGCTTCTACTTACCCAAAGCTTTATATCACCTTCTTACTGAAAGCTTACTATTCTAAATACATATGGTACTTACACTATTCACATATAAGCATAGAAGTCTCTACATAATTACTAGTAGTGATGTATACATTAACACTTTATACTCATGTAAACACGATTATAGTAGTACTTATATTATGCATAAGCTGGTAGTTACAGATACAATTGATTTATTTAGATAGCCAACATTACTAGGATATGCTTTCATGTTAGTGTCTTAACTTTGAGATTTACCCACCTAGAGATATATAGATACTTTCCTGCCTTACTCAAATTCAATTTCAATTCCACTCTTATGTTCACATATAAGCATATAAATGTCTACATAATTACTAGTAGTGATGTATATAATAACACTTTACATTCCTGTAAACATGATTATAGTCTAGTACTTATATTATGCATAAGCTGGTAGTTACAGGTACAATTGATTTATTTAGACAGCCAAAATTTCTAGGATATTCTTTCATGTTATGGCCTTAACTTTGAGATTTACCCACCTAGAGATAGATAGATACTTGCCTGCCTTAATGAAATTTGATTTCAATTTCACTCTTATATTTAGATATAAGCATATAAGTCTCTACATAATTACTAGTAGTGATATATATAGTAACACGTTATATTCATGTAAACACGATTATAGTAGTACTTATATTATGCATAAGTTGGTAGTAACAAATACAATTGATTTATTTAGACAACCAACATTGCTAGGATATTCTTTCATGTTAGTGCCTTAACTTTGACACTTACCCATCTATATATAGATAGATACTTTCATGCCTTAATGAAATTCGATTTAAATTTCACTCTTATGTATTTCTAATTTTGTTATTTCTAATTTCTTTATTTTTTTCATTGATTTTCTGCTTCCCTTGCTTTGATCCTTCATGTCACTCTTGGAAACTATAGCAAAGATCTAGAATTTATTTATTTTCAAGCTTCTATTGAAGAAATAGATATTTTATATCCAACTCCAGATTTGATAACAAAGGTATATAATTTCATTTATTTCATTCCATTTTCCTTTGATTCTTATATATATTTACATCTAAAATTCCAGGCTTTTTAGAATCATTACTTTGACTTTATTAACTTAGTTCAAAGTATAATTAGATTTATATTTTCTTACACAAATATATTCTTTTATAATTCAAGAAATACCCTCTTGTGCAAATATCCTTAGTCTCTTATACTCTGTATTTTCCCTCCACACATGTACTGTACATATTTAATTTTTTATAATTACATCAGAATAATTTCTATGTACATCTCAATTATGATACTTAAATTTATTCAGGTATTTTCTGCAATATATTTCTATAACACATTTTATTTGAGTTAGTTGCAACATAATGAACATAAAATCACATAGAATTCATCAACAGAATGAACAAAATTGAACACCGCAAAGAAATTCACATAGAGAATTCATCAACTCAGAATTATTGTAATATTTAAATCAACCCAATGTATTTCATTAATGTACCTATATTTACACCTTCCATGATGCTTTTAATATTTTAAAATGTTAAAACTGGAGTGTTTTATGATGTAATGGATATTAATAATCTAGATTATGTACAGTGATATTATGATAGTGTAGGTTGATGTTCAAGTTTTCAAATTATTGTACATCTATCAAGGATGAATGATAGTACAAGTCAAAAATGACATTATTATAAATTATTAAACAATCTAAAGGTGCTAAATCATACTTCTTATTAAGGAAATAACTAATGCAAGTTGAAAATTCATTTTTAATGTTCCTAGCTAATTTATAGATGTCAAATTAAAGGTTTCTAGATGTGATTTCTCCCATAAAATTCAAGGCAAAAACACGCAAACCATGTACATGTCATTTCCCCCACAAAATCATCATTTCTATTCAAGGAAAAAACTATAAGGAAAACCATGTATGCGTCATTTCCCCCACATGATTTCTCTTTCTATGTCATTTCAATTTTAAACTCTAGGCACTTCGGAAAACTTTAAGGCATGTCATTTATAGATGTTATTTCTCTTTCTATGTCATTTCTATTTTAAACTCTAGGTACTTACGAAAACTTGAAGGCATGTCATTTCTAGATGTGATTTCTCCAAAAAATTTAAGGAAAAATTTAAGGCAAACCAAGCACATGCCATTTCTCCCACAAACTAAAGGATTTCTCCCATTAATTCAAGGCAAACTTCAAGGCCTAAACATTGAACCTAAAATCGCTGAAATCTCTTATTACTTTGAACTTCCATAGTATTTTACTCCATCAGTTGAGTGTTAAATTCTACAAGTTCTAAAGGTAGAGTTTGGAAAGGGCCAAGTATCCTCTGGATCTCATCATTTATCAAAGGTGACATATCCATTATATGCCCATATAGTCAATCTATGTAACAAAAATAGAAGTTATTCATTTTAATATCCATAAAACATTCTACCACTTTAAGGAAAACCTTGTACACATGTCATTTCTCAATTCTCCCAAAAAAATTTAGGCAAACATTAAAGCATGAGTCATTTCTATTTCATTTCTCCCATAAAATATAAGGAAATTTTTCATTTCTCCCACAAACTCATAAAGGCGTTACTTTTGACATGACTTCATCAACCACTACCACTAGTTGTTTTAGTAAGTGCATAAAATAATTTTTCAAACCATGTAAATGTCATTTCTCCCATAAAATAAAGGATTTCTATCATTAATCCAAGGAAAACTTTAAGGCCTAAAAATTGAACCTAAAGTGGTTGATCTCTCATAGGATTTTGAACTTCCATAGGACTTTAGTCTGTATGTTGAGTGTTAAATTGTACAAGTTCTAAAGGCAGAGACTGTAAAGGGCTAGGTAGCCGATGGATCTCATCTTTTCTCAAAGGTGACATATCCAGTAAATTCCCCTACAGTAAATCTCAGGAACAAAAATATAAGTTCTTCATTTTAATATCCATAAACCACTACATTTTAAGGCAAACTTTGTACATGTGTCATTTATATCTTTTCCCATAAACGTTTGGGAAAACTTTAAGGCATGTGTCATTTCTATTTCATTTCTCCCACAAACTATAGGGAAATTTTTCGTTTCTCCCACAAACTCGTAAAGGTGTGACTTTTGACATAACTTCATCAACCACTACCACTAGTTGCTTTAGTAACTGCATAAAATAATTTTTCAAACCATGTAAATGTCATTTCTCCCACAAACTAAAGGTGTTATACCATTAATTCAAGGAAAAGTTTAAGGCCTAGAAATTGAACCTAAAGTGGTTGAACTCTCATAGGATTTTTAATTTCCATAGCATTTTAGTCTGTATATTGAGTGTTAACATGTACAAGTTGTAAAGGAAGATTTTGTAAAGGGCCAGGTAGCCTCTAGATGTCATCTTTTCTCAAAGGTGACATATCCAGTAAATGCCCCTATAGTCAATCACTCGAAAAATAATATAAGTTCTTCATTTTAATATCCATAAACCACTACCACTTTAAGGCAAACCTTGTACATGTGTGATTTGTCCCTTCTCCCACAAAATTTTAGGCAAAATTTAAGGCATTTGTCATTTTTATTTCATTTCTCCTATAAAATATAAGTCAATTTGTCATTTCTCCCTTCTCCCATAAAACTTTAGGCAAACTTTAAGGCATGTCTCATTTCTATTTCAAAATGTAAGGAAATTTGTCATTTCTCCCACAAACTCATAAAGGTGTGACTTTTGACGTAACTTCATCAACCACTACACCAATTGTTTGATTAAGTGCATAAAATAATTTTTCAAACTATGTAAATGTCATTTCTCCCACAAAATAAAGGCTTTATCTCATTAATTCAAGCAAAACTTTAAGGCCTAAAAATTGAACCTGAAGTGGCTAAACTCTCGTAGGGTTTTTAAATTCCATAGGATTTTAGTCTGTGTGTTTAGTGTTAACTATTATAAGTTCTAAAGGAAGAGTCTATAAAGGGCTAGGTAGCCTCTGCATCTCATATTTTCTCAAAGATGAAATATCCAGTAAATGCCCCTACAATCAATCTCTGGAACAAAAATATAAGTTCTTCATTTTAATATCCATAAACTACTACCACTTTAAGGAAAACCTTGTAGATGTGTCATTTCTCCCTTCTCTCATAAAATTTTAGGCAAAATTTGAGGCATGTGTCATTTCTATTTCATTTCTCCATCAAACTATAAGGAAATTTGTCATTTATCCCACAAACTCATAAAGGTGTGACTTTTGACATAACTTCATCAACCACTACCACTAGTTGTTTTAGTAAGTGCATAAAACATTTTTTCAAACCATGTAAATTTTTTTTCTCCAAAAAACTAAATGTTTCCTTCCATTAATTCAAGACAAACTTTAGGGCCTAAAAATTGAACCTAAGGTGGTTGAACTCTCATAGTATTTTGAACTTCCATAGGATTTTAGTCTTTCTGTTGAGTGTTAACTTGTACAAGTTCTAAAGGCAGAGTCTGTAAAGGGTTAGGTAGCCTCTAGATCTCATATTTTTTCAAAGGTGACATATCTAGTAAATGCCCCTACAATCAATCTCTGGAACAAAAATATAGGTTGTTCATTTTAATATCCATAAACCACTATCACTTTAAGGAAAACCTTGTACATGTGTCATTTCTCCCTTATCCCATAAAATTTTAGGCAAAATTTAAGTAGTGTGTCATTTCTATTTCATTTCTCCCATAAACTATAAGGTAATTTGTCATTTCTCCCACAAACTCATAAAGGTGTGACTTTTGACATAATTTCATCAACCACTACCACCAATTGTTTTAGAAAGTACATAAAAGAAGTTTTCAAACCATGTAGATGTCATTTCTCCCACAAACTAAAGACTTTATTTCATTAATTCAAGGCAAACTTTAAGGCCTAAAAATTGAACCTAAAGTGGTTGAACTCTCATAGGATTTTGAACTTCCATAGGATTTTAGTTTGTCTATTGAGTGTCAACTTCTAAAAGTTCTAAAGGCAGAGTCTGTAAAGTGCCAGGTAGCCTATGGATCTCATATTTTCTCAAAGGTGACATATCCAGTAAATGCCCTTACAGTCAATCTCTGGAACATAAATATAAGTTATTCATTTTAATATCCATAAACCAATACCACTTTAACCTTGTACATGTGTCATTTCTCCATTCTCCCATAAAATTTTAGGAAAAATTTAAGGCATGTGTCATTTCTATTTCATTTCTCCAAGAAACTGTTAAAGGTGTAATGTTTAACATAAACTCATCAACCACCATCACTAGTTGTTTTAATAGGTGCATAAAATAATTTTGCAAACCATGTAAATGTCATTTCTCCCACAAAATTAAGGCTTTATCCCATTAATTAAAGGAAAACTTTAAGGCCTAAAAATTGAACCTAAAGTGGCTGAACTTCCATAGGATAGGATCCCCCAAAGTCAAGGCTTCCCCCCATTAATTTAAGGAAAACATTAAGGCCTAAAAATTGAACGTAAAGTGGCCAAAATTCCATAGGATAGGATCCCCCAAACTCAATGCTTTCCGCAATTAATTCAAGGAAAATTTTAAGGCCTAAAAATTGAACCTAAAGTGGTTGAAATTCCATAGGATAGGATCCCCCAAACTCAAGGTTTTCCCCCATTAATTCAAGGAAAAATTTAAGGCCTAAAAAAGGAACCTAAAGTGGCTAAACTTCCATAGGATTGTAGTTTGTTTGTTGAGTCTTAACTTCTACAAGTTCTAAAGGAGTCTATAAAGGGCAAGGTGGCCTCTAGAACTCATCCTTTCTTAAGGCATGTAAAGGGCGAGGTAGCCTATATATCTCATCCTTTCTTACGGCATGTCATTTTTAGATGTGATTTCTGCCATAAATTTTAAGGCAAACTTTCATGCAAACCATGAATGAACCATGTATATGTGTCATAAATCTCCATTAAACACAACAGAATGCAATCTTTAATGCATCTCATTTCTAGATGTGAATTATACCATAAAATTTAAGTAAAACTTTAAGATAAACCATGCACATGTCATTTATCTCATGCACATGTGTCATTTCTCACATGCATTTGTAATAAATGTTAATTTAATATATTTTATTGATTTTTTTCAGGGATAAAAAAAACACTAAATATGGTTTAAAAATGGACATTATGCATAGATTTTTATTGCTATCCCAATCTAGGAAAATAAGTCATTACATATGTTCTTTCCAATATTCTGACTAGCAAGGTCGTTCAAAGGAAAATGAATATACTAGGAAGAACAACAAACAAAGAGGCATATTATATTGCATTGGTAGAAGGCTTGGGAACATCTAGGGAGTATGGATCAAATGGAATTGTAGTTTTCACCAATTCTGAACTTGTGTGCAACCAGATGAAAGGCGTGTACCAAGTTAAGAAGGAGAGGCTAAAACAACTGCATGGAAAAGAAAAAAATATTGTTAGCCAATTTCAATTTTTTAGTACAATACATTGTACAAATATTAATAATATGTCTGTTGATATATTTCATGGGGCGATACAAATTCAAGGTTCATCTATGAAATATGAATTAATATATGAATTATAATTATACGAGGAAATGCCAATGCAAGATTCATCTCTCAATGATGAATTAGTTTTGAGATGCTCTTCTTCAAAAATTCAAGATTCATCTCTCAAAGATGAATTAGCGTTGATATGCTTCCCTTCAAAATTTATTGATGGACATGGTAACATATCTTGGATATGTGTGTGTTTTGTACTTATAAATGCATCTTTTTTAATGACCATGTGTTTTTGTCAATTATATACCAAGTGTGCTCCCACCACACCATGTAAAGCGCATTTTGGTGAACTTCACATTTGCAACAAGTGGTGAACTTCACATTTTAATTTATAAAAATGGGAGGACTTCAACAAATTTATGTTTAAATAGAGTTTCATGCTTCTTTTTTAATGACCATGTGTTTTTTTTAATTTTATACCAAGTGCACTGTCACTATGTTTTCAATTATATACCAAGGGTGCTCCCACCATGTAAATCACAATTTTGTGAACTTAACATTTTTATAATTTTTTTTCTTAGATTGAGTTTCACACATCAATTAGTGCTTTGAAAGTTGTGTTTTACATAATTTTTGTACACTAAATTACATTAATTTTTTTAATTTTTAATTTGAATTTTTTTGAAATAGTAATTTAAAAAAAAAATTGTAAATATCCACTATGATATATATATATATATATATATATATATATCATGGAGGATGAATGACAAATATCAACAGAATCCCATATCTCTACCGAAGAGGGGGAACAGGGATCGAGGTATTTTCATGATATTTAAATATAATCTTAAATCTCCATACATATACATACATGTGTGTACATATGGAATTGATTTTTTATCAATTTTGTGAGTTAAATTAGTTGTTAACTTGTTTCATTTTTTTATTTTTTAAGAGCTAGGAGGATAAGGGTGTCTACTCCATCAATGGAGATTCCCCCTAGTTCACGGAATTGTGGTATGGTTCACACAATTTAATCAATGAATATGTACAGCTATTTATATGTATGAATGTATTTTTGATTTGATTATAAATTCATATTTGTTTTACGAAGCTTCTCTGTCGTCTCGTGAGGTTGGTGGTGGTTCACATTCCATTGGAGGGATGCCATCAATAAGTGCTAGCAGATTGCATGAATGTGATGATATGTATTCCCCCGGAGGCCAATAAACAGATCGTCATGTTGGTTCTCAACCAATCGATGGTCGTTCTAGTTCTCAACAGGGTCATTCTGGTTCTCAACATTCTCAAGGTGGGCAAGATATTAGCCAACCACATCGAGGTGGCCATCAATTTGAATATTATTTTCATTCAATTTGTAAAAAAATTTTTACATGTGTTTTTTTAATATATATAAAATTTTATATCGATGCAGAGGCTAAAAGTGCTGCTCCAAATGTTGCTAAAACAAGACGTAGGGTAGAATGCGTCATTCAAGAATAAGGTTGTACACCATCCATGAGTTATCCATCTAACATTTCTGATATACCTTGGGAAAAAAACATGCAGCAATGCACCTTACAAAGGTGTCTACATGTTCATGCAAAATTGAAGAGAGATCTTGTGGCTTTGACTCTACCTGCTGAGAGTCGAAAAAGCTTGGAAATAGTTTCACACTCTTTAAGCAAACTAGTAGATGTGTACCTAAATCTTGGGCCAACTGTTGATACTTTTGTATAAGTGGTGAGAAAATAAAAAGAAACAGTAATGGGTCTTGATACATGGGAGGTTGTTAAACAAAGAGTTACATCAGAAATGTCCAATTCTATGTTTAATTTCAATGAAGGGCTAAAAATAAAGATGCCAAAGGTGCAATATTTCAAGCACCCTCATATAGCTCACTATTTGTATGATAGACACCTTGTGGGCTGTGGAAGACTCCCATGAAATGACAAGGTTTCACTTTATTTTGCAAAATTATTTTATGTAGAATTGCTTTTTGCAAAATGAAATTCAATTACAATGATCTTCCCTATGAATTTTTTGGTCCTGGGAAAGGACGATTGTATGACTGTAGAAGCGCTAGGTGGGATGTTGAGTTTCCTTTCCCTAGGCCACCATTGGTTAGTTGACCTCTTCATGTCGAAACTTTATACTCAGAGATGGATGCCACTTCTCAAATTAGTCGAGAAGAAAGGGATGTCATCATTGACAATGTTCATAGTGGATTGGGTGGAGTCGATGTTTGTCTGAATCGATAAAGAGCACGTGAGAATGCACACACTATTTTTTTGCAATATAAAAATGAAGATATTGACAACATGAGTGTCGAAGATCTCAAAACATATACAAATAATTGTCGCAATGGTTGGCAAGAAATAATTGTTCATGAGCAAGTGGGCATGGGAATGGTATGTGTTAACGGTTAAGCTGATTATTTTGACACATTACAATTTGTGACACACACACACACACACACACACACACACAGATATATATATATATATATATATATATATATACATTTATTTGTATACATTAATCTAACAAAAATGTATCATTATATGTTAACAACATTTGCAGTTGTCTTGCTTGATGAGTGAAGAAAATTTTAATATCACGGTCGGAGCCTGTGGTTCAAACAATCAAGATGGGTCCCACCATCAATCATAAAATCAAGATGGTTCTCGCCATTAAGATATGCTGGAAAATGTTAGTGTTTTTTATGTGAACACATGATGATGTGCAGATACTTTTTATCTATTATTATATATATCGAAACATCATGAGATATTTTTAAAACAAATAATTGTGCACACATGTACATGTATATATATAATAAAATGTTTTAACAGATTTTGATTTCGTCCAATGTTTTTATGACGCCCATACCTTCTTCTTCCTTGGGAGATGTGCCAAATCCACCATCACAAGTATGGACAACCTTTCACTTTTAAATATGTTTTTTAGTTAAATATATTCCAACTCAAAAGGTTTCATTAAAAAATAAGATATATCTAGATCTTCAGTTATTTTAAATTTTTTGAATTTTAGGTTTTCGAGATTTTCTTTCCGAGCTGCTCTCATGAGATGTGCCAGACCCACTAGCAAAGGTATTCAAATTTTCACTTAAAAATATATATGTTTTTATGTTATAAGTTATAAATTGAAGTTTAAAAGTTTTAATATAAATTGAGATATAGAGATCTTGAGTTATTTTAAATTTTTTGAATTTTAGGTGTTTGGAGATTTTGTTTTGGAGTCTCTCTTAGAAGATGTGCCAAATCCACTAGCACAAGTATTCAATTTTTCACTTTTAAAAATATGTTTTAATTTTTAAGTACAAATTGAAGTTCAAAAGTTTTATTAGAAATTGAGATCTAGATCTTGAGTTATTTTATACTTGAATAATTTTTTTGAACTTTAGGTTCCTATAGAGGATTTCTTTTCTCCACGGACTCTAGCGATGGAGATAGGAACATCCACAAGATTTTAACCATTTGAACATGTTGTCTAAATTTTTTTTAAATATTATTGAAAATAAGTTTATATATGCATTTTCATTTCAAATTTTTTAATATATATATACATGTACATGTATATTGTACAATTTATTGTTGAAGATGTTCCAGTGGGCAAAGTTCTAGTTGACAAGCATCAAATGGAGAGGGAACCTCCTGAGGCATTGCATGAATTTTTTTTACATTTTGTTTTTTTATATGAAGTTCTATATATTCTCATTCAATTTTAAAACATTAAATTTTAATGTTTGTACAAATTGTGTACAGGTTCCCCATGCTTCCGCTTTGCAAGATAGCTCGAGGATCATGACTTTGCTAGGAGAGACACTACATCATTGTATATTTCATGGATGATGCACATGCATGTGCAAGATTATATTTTCAATAGATAAATAGTCTTTAATTTACACTTTTATACATATATACTTGATACCTGTGAGGCACAATTTTTTGACATATTTTATGTGATCTACATTTGGCACATGTGAATGTGATATAATGTTTTTTTTTATTGGATATTTGAACTACATTTGGCAAGTGAAGTAATGTTGTGATATATAATGTTTTGTTTTTAAAACTCAAGTTTTGGATGGTTGATGTAATGTCCCTCTTTAACGTCCCTCAATTTTTATTTTTTTTTATTTTCTAGAAGTCTTCATCATTATCTAAAATCTCATTTTGTTAAATGCTTCATGGTTTAATCTCAGCCACAATACACATATATTTCTGTTTTTATTACTTTCATATGTAATAGTTAATTTTCATTTATAACTATTTCTTTTATATTATGAAACCTTTAGAATTATATGGTTCAAACTTAACCCACTCCACTAACAATAAGTCAATAGATTTTTAATCCAAACCACATTGGTTATAATTTAAAATCATGTCCTTAATAATAAAATCGAACCATATCAAATTAATTCGCATTTCTACTGCGTCACTTCACTTGGAATATATAGTGTTTATTTTGAAACTAAAACCATAATTATATATATAATTAGAACTATGACATGACATGTCATTTACCAGCTTATTCTCATCTCTCTCAAGGACTTTGAATTTTCTTCAACTATTTTATTTAACACATAATCAAATTTATTTTTAACATTTATAAAACCTCGATTTCGAAACCTAAATTATCTAATTGCATTAAAATTCTCAAAGGGGTATTCGACCATATTCTTTTCATATTATTCATTTCAACAACACTTAGTGTAAATCCATTGATTATAGGTTTTACACCATCTGTCTTGGTTAGATTTTCAATGATTTCCTAAATCTTTCCATATGGTACCGATACACCTATGTGTTAAACCCCTTGGGGTTTTCGTCTCGTTCCTCCATTCTTATTAAATGTTAACAGTACTCTCTTACGGCATATGTATATCTTTCAACTATATTTTAAACCCCGTGCCATTCTCGAGAAAGAAATAGGTACTGTTGGGTTGGTTCAAATTTATTTGATTGACGGGTCACTTGATTTATTTCAGTCAGCGATTAAATGGTGTAGATTTCTTAGGGTTTATAGTATGCTTGCATTTATACCAGATTAGCTAACCTGACGAAGTTAAACTTCTGAGAAATGTTTGGTTTTTCTTTTGTGAGTCCGAAATTATGCATCGACTGCCAAGTGTGCAGTGATCTCGTTCTAGAGTTTAGGGTTTCACAAAGATATATGTATCTCAAAAATTTAACAGGCATCGTCATTTATCATTTTCACTTTTGAGACTCTTTGTTTCAGAGGAAAACGTTGCACTTGGTATTATCCCATGGCGCTAGAATTTTGTGAAGTCTTCCCAGCATTTTCCACAGCGCCTTGGTCTCCAACATAGTTTCCCGATAGCTGAACTGTCTATATCGAAGGCGAATGCTCTGTTGCTTTTAAATCAATTTTAATTCCTATTTATTCTTTAGGTATGGTTATAATTTTCTTGGTTTTGAATGTGAAAGGAATTTTCGTTTTTTCTTTTTATTCAAACTCTGAATAAAATCCAAATTCTTTCTTTTACATTTCTCTAAATATATTACTCAATGTTCATTCTCTATTCGATGAGAGAACGAGCTGTAGGCCACGTTGAATATCACATCTTTGGCTCAATGTGGAAGCAGGCTACACTATTGCCAGCTCTGTCCGGTAATCCACAACTTTGATCATTAAATCATTTTTTTTTGTTTTTCATATATAAAATTTTTTCGAGCTCTTAGTCTTTCTACAATGTTTAATAGAAATTTTGATTTGATTTTAGTGAGGTTCCTCACTCGACCTCCCGAAGGTATAGTTTTCTTCGTTTCCATTTCAACTTAAATTTTCTAACTCCTTTCTTTATATATAAGTCAGTTTCCCTCACATCCTTAACTTATAGTTCTATGATGACTATAGGTAGCCTCAAAAATTCTAGGATTTGTGGAGTAAACGTTCTTCATTTTTCTTTTCCAGTTTGCCCATCATTATCTCTCGTTGACTTATAAAATTTTCTTTCTTCCTCTCAACAGGTTGGTAACCCAATTTTTTAAGGCTCTTAGCAATTTACGATGACATGTATTTGGAATAGTGTGGAACGATTTCTGCGTCCACTGAATTTTTTTTTCTTCTAAGTTAGAGAGCTAGGGTTTGAACTTTTATTAGCAATGCCAATAATTTTTGAATGATGGACTGTATAATTTATTTTCTCCTCTTACTGGACGTAAGTGACATTTTAGTTTTTTCCTTTTAATTCCCTGAATAGTGACTTGCTATTTTATACTCCAGGTTATTTGACTTCATTCACATTTGAAATGATGACTATTAACATAGAATTTCGTTTGGTTTAGCAATATAAGTTCGGTGTATATCAATACATATATTTCTATGATTTCCAAGCATTAATATATCTAACGAATGACATAGTATATGCTTAGCAGTTAACAATTTACCTGCTAAATTAGTTATTTCATTTTATACTTGACTTTGTAATACCGAGGACGATATTTTCGATTTTATTTGACTATATATATATATATATATATTCATATTCGTAAATGGATATTTACAGTGCTATTTAGCTGCTTCAATTTAATCTCCTGGATTTATGTTTCCTGTGTACACTTGTTTCATTTTTCACTGATATTTTTATGGTAGCTTTCGACCATATTATGTCCTAAGTCTGCAACATAAGTTTGAAATATAACTGTAGGTTTAGGAATTTTAAATACTATGATGACTGCTGATATTTTCATAAAAATTTTCGACATATGAGTATATTTTTATTTTTATACTTCTAGCTCCCCATATGCTAGTATCTTCTCTTTTATCCATAGATTTTATAATACTCTCTACTCTTATAAATTTCAGTTTCCAAATGTTATATATATATATATATATGAGAAAAGGACATTGATGATGTTTCACTATGTCCTGAAATGTATAATTCTATTGTATTCTTATAGATGTTCAATAATGTTAATTATATACCTTTTTCTAGTTTAAACAATTTATATAGATATGAATTTTAAGAACAGAAATTCCTATTTCTCTCGATTCTATGCACAGGATAGCTAAAAATATATTTTATTTCACTCTGTGTATATGTAATACAACAGGGTTGAAATTTAATTTATAGTAAGGCTTATGTATTATGTATATCTTTTGCCTACTATATAGAGCTTACAATTTGTGTTAATTTATAATTTCTAGCTTTTCTCTTATTCAATTATACATCATTTAAGCTAAGTAGAGTTAATTCTCTTATTCAAGTATACATCATTTAAACTAAGTAGAGTTAATTAAAAACTTCAATCATACTTTCAATGTGTATTTTTCCCAGAGTATAGAGGATTTTCCTATTGGGCATTTAGATAATATATATGTAAACTAGAATCTTCATTTATTTCTAATAGTACAATCTATGGTTCAGTATAGTATTTTCCTACTACCCATTTCATTTTAACTTTCCATTTAACTGATAAGTATATAACATAGACTAAATCCACTATAGATATATCAATGACATCTATCTTTCTACTAAGAAATTTCAATCGTTAATGAAAGCATAGAATTTTGTTATGTTTATGTTAGAATTTGAATTGTTCAATAATTATGTCATTGCTATATAGATAATTTATTTACCTTGTACAATTATAATGAGTTGACAGAACTCTAGAATATGATTTCTGATTTACTAAATATTGTTCCTCCCTTAGTATTTGAACTCATATTTTTTTTGCATGATTATATAGAGTTTACTAAATCAAATCCATTAAATTCAAATCTTAACTGATATATTAGAATTTATATGTATTTTTCTGTTCATGTAATTGTACATTCTAGAACTATATTTAGTTTAATATTCAATCTAAATTATGGGAATAATATATATCTCCAGATTTAGACCATCTTCTGGCTTAGAGACTCTGGTTGATAATTTCCCATAATTTCTATTCCTACAACTATACAGATTTTAGAGATTTACTTCTCCTAATGAAATCTGTTAAATGTAAGGAATAATAAATTTTCAATAAAATTAATTCCTACTTGTAGCTATAAACTTTTTTAACATTTCACAACATCATCTATAGTAAAAATTTATAAGACTAGTGTGCATACCACTTTTTCCTATGACCAATCCTCCCAACCATAGAATTCCTCTATCTCCATAATTCACCCCCAAGCTAAGATCCTCTCTTAGAACAAACCAACCCCAATCTATTCTGGAGCATCTTACTTAAGCCATGCTTTCCCTGAGCCTATTTCTAAATTCCACATCCAGAATTTCAGGATGCTTTTCTTCTTGTTTGCCTAGGCTTCCCGTAATGAGGGACTTTAAAGATGCCTCTTCCCAACTACTTTCCTCATCATTGGGGAGTTTATATTTTTCCTCTTAAATCTAAATTAGAAAAAAATCCTTTCAAGGCTTTTTGAAAGGTTTTGGGAAAGTCTTAGCCTTATCCATATCCTCATGGATTATGCTTATGATCTCCAATCTCATCTGGTTATAGTGCACACATAAATATTCCATTTATTTTTATTAATAAGTTTTAAATAAAATCCACACAATAATTATCCATTGGGGTCCACTCCCCTTTGGATTTTTGTTCAAATGTCTAATTTAAAAAGCATAGAAACTAGGGGTGTTAAAGTTGAACTACATTTGGCATGTGAAGCAATGTTGTTTTATAATTTGTTTTGTTTTTAAAACTTAAGTATTGGATGGTTGAACTACATTTGGCATGTGAAGTAATGTTGTGTTATAATTTGTTTTGTTTTTAAAACTTAAGTTTTGGATGGGTGAACTACATTTTGAATCTGAAGTAATATTGTGTTATAATTTTTTTTGTTTTTAAAACTCAATTTTTGGATAGTTGAACATCATTTTGCATGTGAAGCGATGTTATGTTATTATTTATTTTGTCTTTAAAACTTAAGATTTGGATTGTTGAACTACATTTGGCATGTGATGTAATGTTGTGTTATAATTGTTTTTTTTTTAAACTCAAGTTTTGGATGGTTGAACTACATTTGGAATGTGATTGCATGATATAATGTTTTGTTTTTAAAACTCAAGTTTTGGATGGTTGGACTAGAATTGGCATTTGTTTTTAAAATTCAAGTTGTCATTTTCCAAACAAAAAAAACTTCACACACACACACACACACACACACACACACACACACATATATATCTCTGTGTGTGTGTGTTGATGTAGCCTAAGCTGCACTGTACCCACAATATGCATTTAAAATTCTTAACATATACATGTGTCCCAAAATACACCTTAAGCATGAACCATCAAGAGAGATTAACTCCACTTTATCATAATTATGGCTATAAACCATATAAAATGCCCACTTTATGTAATACGTATCTATGTTTTTGACTTTGGTTTAAAAAATAATAGCTAAAAAATATACCAGGCACACAGTTATTCCGTTTACCAAATCCGATCGCTATCGTACTCAGAGGAGTACGATACAGTACCACTCGATAATGTGCGATATGGGTGTTTTGGACTTGCAACGTGGTGCCTCCACGTTATTTCACAACCTCCAAACTTTTACCACTTACTTCTTCCATGCTATGCGAAAACCAATGTTTGCTTTACAAAACCCGTCCTTGGTTCCGTTGTACTACCACTCTGATCACGGTTCCATTAAAGTCACAATTCCATCATACGGTCACAAAAAATAGAGTTCCATTCCTCTATAACTCCACTAAGCATCAAACCTCCAGAATTTCTCCTCGCAATGATTAATCTGCTCTCCTTCACTATTTTCAATGTTGTCTATGCTACAACTCAACTCCAGATTTAACACTTCAATCATCCACATAGGTTCACCTATAGATATGTCTTCCAAACCTTACACTTGCTCCAAAATAGAAGAAATGGATTTTACCCAGAAACTCATTCATAAGGATTCTTCGATTATGGTTTATTACAACGATATCATATTTAGTCATATACAGATCACTCAATATGTGGAAGAAATGAAATCAATCACAATGAATTAAATTCTTCATTAATAAATGTATGTGTACAAATACAAACAAAAACTTTCTTAGAGTCAGGATTTGACCTGATGTACCTTACATGGCCATTTCCTTTTCCTATCTCTCTATGCCTATCTATTTTTTGTGATCTATCTATGTTCATGCCTTTTAGGCTTACAATTTATACAAATGGATTCTTCAACCAATTCTAGTTTAGATCCACAACTTGCTCAAAAAAATCGTAACAATGCTCTAAGTCCTAAAATCTCATCTTTATCCCTAAGGATCCTCTCTAATCCATAAAATCATGAAACCAATTCCTAATTTAGGATTTACAATTAATTCTCAAATCTCTCATTCCCTATGGAATCTCAAATATCCTAATTCTCTCATTTTATCCAACATTCAGGAACATTTACAAAATTACTCACAAATATTAATTGATTCCTATTCTAAATGTCTCACTTAAATCACTCAAAATATTTAAAATTACATTAATTTGGTGCATAGGAAACCAAATTCCTTGAAATCATAAGACCCCTATGTCTACTAAAGTATAATTATCTTTTATGAGCCAAATGCTCCTGCATCGAACTTCCAAGGTTGAAAATAATCATGATCTCCAGATCATATGCTTATAATATTTGTCTTCTTGGATCCCATACCTTGTTCTATAATTTTTCTTTTGTTGCTGCTGTTGTTTGTTGGTTTTCTCCAGGTCTCCACACTTTATGTTTCTTTGCTCCACTAGCTATGCTTTGACAGTCTACTACTGTCTTTCTCTTGCTGTTGCTTCTTAGCTTTAATGATATTGTCTTCCTCTAAGACACTTTCATCATTATCCTACTTATCAGTTCAATTTCTTTGTCTAATATATCTTTTGACTGCTGATTACTTTCATCTCTTGATTGTTGAACTTTTATTTTTACTGTCGCCCTTTCAACCTTTCAATAATTAATCCAGATTATTCTTATGCACATATCACTCCGTCTTCACCACAATGCACTCTGGAATTTAACACTTCAATAATCCACTTAGGTTCACCTGTAGATATGTATTTCGAACCCTGCACTTGCTTCAGATTAGAACACACAGATTTTACCGAGCCACTCAATCAACATGATTCTTCGATTAGGTTTTATTACAAATATACCATATTTGGTCATCTAAAGATCACTCAATACGTAGAAGAAACAAAATTGGTCACAATGAATTCAATTATTCATTAATAAATGATTTTTTACAGATACGAATAAAAATGTTCTTACAGCCAGGATTTGGCCTAATATACCTTACATGGACCCTTTATTTTCCTATCTCTCTATGCCTATCTATTTTCTGTGATCTATCTCTCTTCATGCCTTTGAGGCTTACAATTTATAAAAATGGATTCTACAACCAATTATGGTTTAGATCCACAGCTTGCTCAACAAAATTCTAAAAATCATCTAAGTCCTAAAATCTCTTCTTTTTCCCTAAGGATCCTCTTTAATCCATAATATCATGAAACCAATTCCTAATTTAGGATTTACAATTAATTCTCAAATCTCTCATTCCCTATGGAATCTCAACTATCCTAATTCTCTCATGTTCTCCAACATTTTGGAACATTTACAACATGACTCATAAATATTAATTAATTCCTATTCTAAATGTCTAACTTAACTCACTCAAAATATTTAAAATTACATTAATTTAGTACATAGGAAACCAACTTCCTTGAAATCATAAGACCCCTCTATCTAATAAAGTACAATGAGATTTTCTGAGCCAAATTCTTGTGCATCAGATTTCGAAGGTTAAAAATTACCATGATCTCCCGATCATGTGTTTCTAATCTTTGTCTTCCTGGATCCCATACCTTGTTCTCTAATTTGTCTTTTTTTGCTGCTGTTGTTTGTTGTTTTTCTCCAGGTCTCCACACTTTATGTTTCTTTGATCCACTATCTATGCTTTTACAGTCTGCTACTATCTTTATCTTCTTGAAGCTCCTTTTCTTTCCTGCTATTTTCTTCCTCTGAGACACTTTCATCATTATCCTGCTTATCAGTTCAATTTCTTTATGTAATATATCTTCTGACTACTGATTACTTTCACCTCTTGATTGCTACAATTTTATTCTTACTTTCACCCTTTCATCCTTTCAACAATTAATAGAGGTTCTTCTTACACACATATCGTTCAGTCTTCACCACAACACACTCTGAAATTTAACACTTCAATCATCTACTTAGGTTCACCTGTAGATATGTCTTTCAAACCCTGCACTTGCGCCAGATTAGAACACACAGATTTTACCCAGCTACACATTCAACAAGACTCTTCGATTAGGGTTTATTACGAAGATAACATATTTGGTCATCTACAGATAGCTCAATATGTAGAAGAAACAAATCCAGTCACAATGAATTCAATTCTTCATTAATAAATGAATTTGTACAGATATGAAAAAAAACCTTCTTACATTCAGAATTTGGCCTGATGTACCTTACATGGCCTTTCCTTTTCCTATCTCTATATGCCTATCTATTTTCTGTGATCTATCTCTCTTCATGCATTTGAGGCTTACAATTTATACAAATGGATTCTATAGCCAATTCTGGTTTAGATCCACAACTTGCTCAACAAAATCCTAAGAATCCAGTAAGTCCTAAAATCTCTTCTTTATCCTTAAGGATCCTCTCTAATCCATAAAATCATGAAACCAATTCATAGTTTAGAATTTACAATTAACTCTCAAATATCTCATTCCCTATGGAATCTCAACTATCCTAATTCTCTCATGTTCTCCAACATTCGGGAACATTTACAAAATGACTCACAAATATTAATTAATTCCTATTCTAAATGTCTCACTTAAATCACTCAAAATATTTAAAATTACATTAATTTAGTACATAGGAAACCAACTTCCTTGAGATCATAAGACCCCTATGTCTACTAAAGTATAATGAGCTTTTCTGAGCCAAATTCTCCTACATCACATGTACATGTAGAAATTATTTATGTACATGTTTGAACATATATGTTAAAACGATTGAAGCACAATACATATCGACATATATATATATATATATATATATATATATATATATATAAACAATCATAAGATTCTAGGCCTTGTTAGATGTGTCAAACAATCATAGAATTTTAAAATTGCATTCTATAATGTATATATATCCAGTACTTGCAACAGCAAATAGAAAACCTACTTTCAGTTAATTTCATTCTATAACATATATATATCCAATATGTGCAACGTTTTTCATCAATGCACATAGTAAAACTACTTGAACAGTTAATTTCATTCTAGAACATATATATATATATATATATATATATATCCAATACATGAAACATTTTTCATCAATGCACATAGAAAAGCTACATTCAGTTGATACTAGTGTGCATGTACCAAAATAATGTACATGTGCAAACACTTCCACAGATAACATAACAATGAAGTTTAATTTTTAGTTGAGTTCTAGTAGTTCTAAGACATAAATCCAAAGAGAAGAAATTGTTGGGTAGTTCAATAAAAAATGTTCCAATGGAATGTCATCTTCAATGATGTGTTCATGATCCGATTTTGACATTTTCCATTTCTTAATTTTTGGTTTTTCTTTGATTGAACCTCTGTCAACTTTATGTGTGTTGCACACACCAAGTGGCTATATTGACAACTTATGACATCAGGTTGATAGTCTTCAAGGTAAAAAAAATCCCCACTTTGATTAGTTTGTCTAAAAAAATAACCTTCCAATATAATAGATGTTCAGTCATATGGAAACCCATGATCATTATAGTTTTCTAATAATTTCATCTTTCGTTAAGTGCAACACGTCAAATAATACTTCACATTTCATCATTTTCAGTAGGTGCAGTTACAACAAAAAATCTCCTGCACGATAAAACAAACTTATGTATTTAAATTTAGATCATAATTAGCATGAAAAATTAACTTTAAAATAATTTTAGTATCTATTTCTGGATCTCTATCATTTCAAATCAATTCAGATGTTACCTTATCTAACAACATCAGAAGCTCGATCATCATCAGATGATATTGTAGTCTCCTCTGATTCCATTTCTTCAAACATTGCAATGAACATTTTCCCCTTTGTATTTAGCTATGTATGTTTCCCATATTTTACATACATTTTGTTTTCACAAACATCATTGGATTATGTGTTGTCTATGCAAACATAACAAAAACAAGAATATTTGTTTATCCAATGCCAACACATTTGTGAACAACTTTGTCTTAATTGAATGCAATTTTCGAGTCCCTTTTATTGTTTCAACGTCATTTCCAATCGATCTATCTACATCTTCAACCCCAATATTCCCAAAAAATATATATATGGAAAATTGAAAGAAGAAGGTAAATATGATATAAAAATACCATCAAAGATAATGATTGTGATAAATTTACACTGTTTAAAATTGGATATATCCAATAAAAATTAAATTGAATGTACCTTTGCACTTCCCTTGATCGGTTAGTCTCATGGCTTAGTGCAACGATGCACCATTGAACAACTTCTTTAGCATCCACAAGTCGGTTTGCAGAGGGGTTCATTTGATATCTTCGAAATGCTTGTTTTATGCATGCCCCTGAACCATCATGTTCTCCTTTTCCATGACTGATCCAGGTGGATATTGGTGGTCACCCGCCTATTCCACTTGGGGCTCCACCATTGTCTATTTCAGTTTTTCAGTTTCGGCACAGTTTACTACTTTTAGCAGTTTTTCGGGTCCTAAACTTTCGGAGCCGTCTTGAGGCCCTAAACGACGTTTTTTGGAAAAACAGAGAGCAACATGGGTGCATGGACCAATGTTTCTCATTCCAAATTTGTATTCCTTGGATAGATCTTTCTAACGAGGTATGGTACGCCTCAAACGGAGATCGTATGCCAAAGTTACGCCCCTGGGAAGTTGAAACACCAATTTACCCAAACGGGGCCCATAGTTTTGGCGCTTCATCTCCTAGGGTTAGGGTTTTGGCTGTTTAGGATTTCCCATTGTTTCTAAATGATAAATAGGCCCTCAAGCCTCATTGTAACTCAGTTCAGAGGCCTGTAGCCACCACATCTCTTCTCAGAGATAGCTACCAGCGCCCTAGCTAGTTTTATTTCCATTCTGTCTGTAAGCAAATTTCGGTTCTTTGATATTAATGAAATGAAGTGTTATTTCCACTGCATCTCTGTATTCATGTTTATATGTTTATTCTGTTGCGTTCCTGCATAAATCCGGATCAGTGGTATCAGAGCGGTCTGCTTTTTCTCGATCCTTCTTTGCATGTCCCCAACGAGGTCGGGGTATAAGGAGCTAGGGCTAGATCTGGTGGAACCTTTGCAAGATCAGCCTCGCAAACCTCGACGGACGCCCATGGGGGACGAAAAGAAAGATGAGGGAGCAGGAGATCCTATCAAAATATTGCTTGAGGAGGCCCTCGAAAGACAAAGGAACGTGATGATGGATAACTTTGCTCAGATCCTTCAACGGCTACCCACCGGCGGCGCATCTGCATCCAGCAGCCACTCTGGAGGCGCGACTCCTTTTAAGGTACAAGTAAATTTTGATATTCCCATATTTGAGGGTCAAATAGACGCAGATGCCGTAGATAGATGGTTGAATCTATTAGAAGGATATTTCTCTGTTCATGACTTTTCAGACCGGGAGAAGATTATTTTTGCACTCCTCAAAGCTACCCCCCATGTTAAGGACTGGTGGGAAACCTACTGTGAGAACAAGGACCAGAAAAAACCCTCTCTGTTCTCGGCCATACCAACTTGGAATTCTTTCCAAGACGCCGTCAAGGAACAGTACTATCCTGTGGGGAGCTATGAGGACAAGTACATACAATGGACCATGCTGCGACAACAAAGCGATCAAGATGTGCATGAGCTGACGAATCTGTTCCATACCATATGCACAAAGTTGGGTATCAAAGATTTAGAGAAACATTTGGTGCTAAAGTATCACAGCTGTCTGCACAAATACATTCAGGAGGAAATAGAGTTCCTTGACATCTCCTCGCTTGGTATGGCATACCGGTATGCTGCCAAGATTGAGTAGAAATTCAAGCAGAAGAAGCGAGACTTTGGATTTGTGAATCAAAAGCAAAGGAAAGGTGCTTCCAAACCGCAGAACAAAGGATCGAGCCAAGGCATGGCGGCTAAAGACAACTCATCGAAGCCACAAGAAAAGAACAGCACCGCAAAGCCAAAGAAGGACACGGGAAAGTGGTGTGAGTTCCATAAGAGCTCCACTCACAACACAAGTGAGTGTCGGGCCAAGCAATCGCTAGTGGCTGAGATGAGGGCTTATGAGTCAGATGCATGCTCTGACTCCGAATCAGAACCTGAAAAGGTGAATGAAAAAGGGAAACAAATTATTGATGCGGAGCCCAATGCCATTATTTCCACTACAAAGATCCAAAAGGAGGAACCGGAAGATCCAAAGGAGGAGGAACATCTCTTCCACTCCCAGATGTGGGTAAAGGGCTCCCCGGTACAGTTCATTTTTGACAATGGGAGCCAAAAGAACCTCATTTCAGCAGACGCCGTGAAGCGGTTGGGCTTGCCGACCACAGCTCACCCACATCCATACACCATCGGGTGGCTTCACCAAGGACGAGATCTCCGCGTCAGCCAGCAGTGCCGCCTTCCCTATAGCATCAAGCCCATCACGGATGAGGTATTATGTGACGTTGCTCCTATTGATGTTTCTGATGTATTATTAGGACAACCATACTTGTGGAAGCGTCATGCTGTGTATGAGTCTCGACCTCGTGCTGTTATTATTACTTTGGGAATTAAGTTGTACAGGATACCAGAGGTACCACCTCCTACGACTGTCTCTTTGGTTACTGCAAAACAATGTGGTAAACTCATTTCCCAAACTAGGAAATTCGTTTTCCTGATGATCCGCCCCCAGGGCAAGAAGAAGACTGTGGCCACGACCTCCAGACAGGGCCCCTCTGCACGACAACAACAAATGGATAAGGTCGTGGAGGAGTACGGGGACATCTTCACCTCACCCACCGGGGTTCCTCTGCACTGCCAGGTCAAGCACCCGATTGATCTGACCCCAGGTGCGCCACTACCCAATGGACCGATCTATCGACGCTCTGTTCTGGAAAATGATGAAATCAAGAAGCAGATTCAGGAGCTGTTGCAGAAAGGTCACATCAGACCAAGTTCATCGCCCTGTGGGAGCCCGATCGTGTTGGTACAGAAGAAGGATGGGACGTGGAGACTCTGTATTGACTATCGGGCGCTCAACAAGATCACTGTCCGGAATAGGTACCCAATCCCACGGATTGATGACCTTCTGGACCAACTCAAAGGTGCAAAATATTTCAGCAAGATCGACCTGAAGTCTGGGTATCACCAGGTACCAATTAAACCCTCCGATGTGTGGAAGACTGCCTTCAAAGCCAAGGAAGGCCTTTTCGAATGGCTGGTCATGCCTTTCGGGTTGACGAATGCTCCCGCCACCTTCATGAGGATGATGGATGACATCTTGTAGCCATTCACCAACTCATTTGTAGTGGTGTACTTGGATGATATTCTGATCTTCAGCCAGACTTGGGAAGAGCACCTTCACCACATCCGACAAGTCCTCCAAACACTGCGGCAACACAAGTTGTGTGCCAATTTGGAGAAGTGCACTTTTGGCATGACCAAGGTTCAATATCTGGGATACATTATTGATGAAAGGGGGGTGCATGTGGATCCAGCCAAGATCCAAGTCATTCGGGATTGGCCAGCCCCAACCACTATAACAGAGCTTCGCAACTTTCTAGGTCTTGCTAATTTCTACCGTAGATTCGTGTTGGGATTCTCTCATATCACTTGGCCCTTGAGTCAAGTCACCAAAGGAGGAGCGAGAGAAAAATTCTTTTGGTCGGAACCTCAACAGAAGGCGTTCACGGGCGAAAAATCGCCTACGTTACGCCCCGGTCACTCACTTTGCCGGACTGCAGCGACCATTTGAGATTGAGACGGATGCCTCGACCTTTGTTGGGTGTTCTTACTCATGGGAACATCCGAGTGGCATTTCCACGGTGAGACATTGTGCGCACGATTCGCAAGTACCCCACATATGACAAAGAAATGTACTCCATTGTGCAAGCTTGTCGACAATGGAAGCATTACATTTTGGGGAAAGAAACAATCATCCACACAGACCATAGGCCCCTGCAGTTCATACAGACACAAGGGAAGTTGCAGAATGATCGCCATCAGAAGTGGTCTACATATCTGCAACAGTTTCATTTGCACATCAAGTATAAGAAGAATAACAAATCATTATGATGCCTCTCGGTGAGCCACCGATCGTGGCGCTCACCACTGTGCTCACCTCTTGTGGGCACGAGACTTCTGATTGGCCGCTTCTCTATGAGAGTGACCCAGAATTCGGCCAAACTTACAAGGCACTCTTGGGGGGTACGCAAGTTCCAAATTTTCACCTCGAAGATGCACTTTTATGTCACATGGGACACCTTTGTGTTCCTTCAAGCGAGCGTGCCAAGATGATATGGGAAGCACACTACAGTCGAGTCGCTGGGCATTTCGGGGTCGAGAAAACAGTAGCAATCCTGCAGAAGTATTTCTATTGGCCGAACCTTCAAAAGGATGTCGAGAAGCACATCAGATCCTGCACTGCTTGTGCCATTGCCAAACCGACCATCAAGAAGCAAGGCCTATATACTCCACTACCTACCCCTAGTCGACCATGGGAATCCATCTCCATGGATTACATGGTGAGCTCCCGCCTTCTACTGACGAGGAAATGACGTGTTTTTTGTGATGCGTAATGATGATTTTGATTCTTGAAGATAGCCCATTATGGCGGCATCACGAAAGAATATCATAGCGAGAAGCGCTGCTAAACTCTTTCTTTGAACGGTGTGGGTGCACTTTGGGATCCCAGTTATCATATCAAATGGGATAAACGAGTTCCTGGCACATTTGGTCGACCCTGCAGTACGATGTTGGATAAACTCACCAAGTCCACAGCTTTCCATCCCCAAACAGATGGCCAGACAGAGGTCGTCAACAGAATGATTGTACACATTCTGCGCATGTACAATTCAAAGCATCCACGCACATGGGACGAGAGCCTCCCCTATGTACAAAATAGTTATAATCGAGCTCTCCACAGTTCAATCGGCCATAGCCCCTTTCAGGTGGGCTTGGGATTCCAGCCACTATGTCCCATTGACGTAGCCATGCCATTTGCAGCTGCTCAGGCCAATTCAGCTCATGTCCAGTCTGAAGTTGATAAAGCCAGTAGCTTCATCGAGCGCATTCAACACATCCGCCAACAGGTTCATGATATATTGGACAGAGCCAATGCCAAGTACAAGCAACGCCATGATCAACAGCGGGTGCCACACAACTTCCAGGTGGGTGACAAAGTATGGCTACATTTGCAGAAGGAGCGCCTCACTGGACCCCATCGCAAGCTTTGCCTGCTCCGATACGGGCTGTACACCATCACCAAGGCTGTAGGGAACAATGCATTCGAGCTCGGTATTCCACCATTCCTTGATACCACACCGAGTCTTCAATGTGGATGTATCGTCCTTACTTCCCACCTCTCTTTGGACACCTCGGACATTGCAGAATAACTCCTGCACCAAGCTGCAGTTGAACTCCCGGACTAGTATAACGAGCCACCATAGATTGCATCATGGACATGCAAATCAAGAACACTACGCTAACAGAAGATCAACCTATATCGGGTTGTCAAAGGCGGCCAAGCTGGCCAAATCTTGCACGAAGGCATGTTCACCGGGGACCAACCGGCGGAATTTTCACTCATCTCATGGAGGGAACTTAACTCAATAGGTTCATTGCTTCCTAAAGAGAGGAATGATCCAGGTGGACCTTGGTGGTGCCCACCTATTCAGGGGAAGACTCCACCATTGTCTACAAAATTATTTCAATTTTCGGTTGTACGATTTACCTTTTTAGCAGTTTTTCGGGTCCTAAACTTCCGGAGCCGTTTTGAGGCCCTAAACGACGTTTTTTGGGAAAACGGAGAGCAACATGGGTCCATGGACCGATGTTGCTCATTCCAAATTTGTAGTCGGATAGATCTTTCTAACGAGGTATGGTACACGTCAAACGAAGATCGTATGCCAAAGTTACGCCCCTGGGAAGTTGAAACACCAATTTACCCAAACGGGGCCCATAGTTTTGGCGCTTCATCTCCTAGGGTTAGGGTTTTGGTTGTTTAGGATTTCCCATTGTTTCTAAATGATAAATAGGCCCTCGAGCCTTATTGTAACTCAGTTCAGAGGCCTGTAGCTGCCACATCTCTTCTCAGAGATAGCTACCAGCGCCCTAGCTAGTTTTATTTCCATTCTGTCTGTAAGCAAATCTCAGTTCTTTGATATTAATGAAATGAAGTGTTATTTCCACTGCATCTCTGTATTTATGTTTATATTTTTATTCTGTTGCGTTCCTGCATAAATCCGGATCAATGAACAGTCTCAAAGAAATTCCAACAATGTTTAATGTTGGTTTTCTTATGAAGACACCACAACCAAAAGAATGATCATGAACATTTGAGTTGACCTGCGCATCCATCTAACCATATCCAATGTTCATTGAATTTTGTTCCACGACTTTTCAAGGAGTCATAAATATTTCCAAAACTATGTTGTACAAAATATGTATCATGTCTACGAACGTCACTGATATAAAAGTGATATTCTTTAATAACATGCCGATTTTCACTGGTGCTTTTTATATGATCAACGTTTTGTTCAACATGTCTATATAAAATATGGATGAGCATGGAGACATTTTCAGAATTATAGTATTCACTCTGAATTTATTTTTGTGGAAAGATGAGTAGTTTTTTGCAAAATCAATTACTGACAAAATGGTCCCTCATGGAAAAACTGCACGGGATTTTTTGAACTACAAGTCTAGCCATCGAGCTCTATGGGGATTCTTGGTGTATTTATAAATTTCTGCCTCAAACTTTCTCAAAAATCTATCACAAAAATTTCTTCTTCTTGTAATTAAATTCCTTTAGCACTATTTGAACCTTGAATCGATATATGGATATATTCATATATGTTCCATTTCACTTTCAAGTTGGAAAATGATGGAGCATTTATATCATTACGATATTTGTTTTGAAATTTAGTCAAATTTCCACAACCATCTCATTTTTTACCACCAACAAATTTCTTTTCATAAAATAATTCATGGCTTTCTCTTCCCCATAGAATTTGATATGAACTCACAGATAGTGGAAGGAGGAGGTTGTAATATCCCGTTTCGAGGATATCTTCTAAAACATGGCAAAATCTAACCAGAGATAGAGTGGGAGGGAATTTACCGGATATTTCACCTCTAAAAAGAGGATGAGATCCGGAGGCTACCTGGCCCTTTCCAGACTCTGTCTAAGAGCGAAAGATAAACGCACCAAGTGGTATAGAACTAGAATGCTCAAAAACAATAATATTGCAGCAGACATATAATAGAAAGAGAATATGACAACTACGAAAACAAATCCAGAAAACATAGAGAAGAAATGTTGAGCCATTTTATTAATCTGAGAAATGTAATGGAGTACAATAGGCTAATGTTGCACAAGGAAAGTGAGAAAACACTCTCAGAGAATATTGGAAATGGATGCTCTAGGAACTGCGTCCTAGCTGCTAGAAACTGTTGTGTAGCTGCTGCTACTAGAATGGATTGAAGACTAGGGGCTGATCCCCTTACTGGAATGAGCTATAAATCGGCAAAACACCTCTCCTCAATGACCCAGAAAAGATCCAGAAATCATTCCAAGAATGGTCAACCCTAGAAATGACTAGAAACTGCCTCCCCAGTGAATTATGCTAGCCTCCAAGGCACTACGCAGTGGCTAGATAGAAACAGCTAAAATACTACCACCAACTCCGCTAGAAACCTCCGAAGGGCAAAGGCTGACCATCTACTCAAAATCCTAGCTAAATAACCTACAGAAACCCCAATCCAAAGCTCCTCCACAATGGACTGCATCCTCTCTCCCAGTGACTACGCAGTCTCTATAAGCTCCAGCTCCGCAACAAACCCATACAATGAAACGACTCACAAAATGCTGAAAAAATAATCTTGCCCAAGCAGGCACTCAAAGTCCCCCGGGGCTAAGGGCGAGATCTCTGACCGGAGACACTCAATGCACTAAACAGTGTTGCAGACAAGCTAAACAACCAGCGTGCTCAAGAAGACAAATGTCTCACTTAGAATCATCAACTCAAGAATGATCCAAATGAGGAGGCTCCTCCATATTTTATAACATTGGTTTCCCTCCAAAACCCATCGTAGCCTCTCTCTCCTCCACATCCTCATCCTTATCTTTGCAAAAGCTTCTAGAGTGCACGCAGGGCCCCCCTCCTCTATGTGGTGTTTGGCCCCTTTGACCCCCCTTGAGTCACAACGTTGTGCTACTAGGCGGATGTCTTATTCTACTAAAGTAAGTTAGGCCCTCTTTACTCACTTTTTATTTATTTACAAACCATAGACGAAAAAACTATACAAAGTCGAATATTCCAATTAGCTGTCACTAATTAGGAATATTATAGTCCCCCCCAGAAAAATGTTGCTTGGACTCAAGCAACTGAAGTGATGGACGCTGCAGAATCTTCTTGCTCTCCCAAGTGGCATCCTCATCAGGCAAATTCTTCCACCGCACCAAGAATTCCCGGACCATCCTACTCCGTAACTGCCTCTCCCTGGTATCAATAATGGCCTCTGGCTCCAACACCAAGTGCCCCTCATCATCTGTCGGTGGTAGCTCCTCTGTCACTGTCACCTGTTGTCCCAGCGCCTTCTTCAGGCATGATACATGGAAAATGTTGTGGATCTTGCTGCCTTGGGGTAGCTCCAACTCATATGCAACCTGCCCAATCCTGCATATCACCCTGTATGGCCATTAGAAATGAGGCTTGAGCTTCTCAGCTCCCTTCTGCTTCAGCGATGATTGTCGATATGTCTGTAAGCGTAGGTAGCCCAAGTCCCCTACTTCAAACTATCACTCCACGCGACCTCTGTCGGCATACAGCTTCTGCAGGTTTTGGGCTGTAGCCATATTGTCCTTGAGAGCTCGAAGGATATCTTGACTCTCTTGGATCCACATTTTGGCTCTAGGAGCCTTACTCACACCAAACATCACATTAGCAAATGATAAAGGATGGTACCCATACAAAGCATAAAACGGTGACATACCAATCGACATGTGATGTGTCGAGTTGTAGCAGCACTCCCCCAAATGCAACCATCTCAACCATGCTCGCTACTGCCCACTGACATAGTTACGCAAGTAGCCCACCAGCCACCTGTTAACTATCTCCGTTTTTCCATTCGTTTGTGGGTGGTAACTGGTACTCGGTGTTAACTCCGTCCCCACTAGCCAGAAAATCTCCTGCCAAAATCTGCCCATGAAGGGGCGTCCCTGTCACTGATGATGGTCTTAGGAAGACCATGCAACTTGAAAACTCCCCGAAAGAATAGCTCAGCCACCTGTGCTGCTATGTAATGTGCAGATACGGAGAAAAAGTGTGCATACTTTGTCAGTCAATCAACGATGACAAAAATACAATCCTTGCCCTACACCATGGGCAACCCTGTGATGAAGTCCATCGATATGCTCTCCCATTTTCCCTCCGGAATGGGAAGAGGCTGCAACAACCCTGCGGGATGGCTCATCTCACCCTTGTTCCTTTGACAAACATCGCACTCCGTGATGTGCTGGAGTACGTCCTCCTTGAGGTCCCTCCATGTGAACCTCTCTCTAATGGCCCTGTAGATTTTGGTAAACCACTTGATGGCCTGCCAATGGAGAATCATGCGATGCCTGGAGTATCTTATTCTTAAGCTGAGATACCTCAATAAATAATATATTGTCCCTATAATAGATGATCTCATCGACCACCATGTATCGGTCATCTGCCAGCTATCCATCCAGCACCTCACATGCAAATTTGTCCCTGGAGTACTCAACCAAAACTCGAGCCCTCCAAACTGCGTCCAAGATCATAAGAGATAACGTGGCTGGTCTATGTGAAAGGGCATCTACTACCATTTTATTCTTACCCTTGACATACTCAATGTCAGAGTCATATGCTTGTATCTTACTGATCCATTTATGCTACCTCTCTTGTAGCTGCTTCTACTCCAAAAAGAACCTGAGGCTGTTGTGGTCAGTCCTCACCCTGAATATGTTCCCTACCAGATACTGCCGGAATTTTGTCAATGCATGCATGATGGCCAACATCTCCTTTTCATATATGGGATACAACCTCTCATGCGGAAGGAGCTTCCGGATCTCAAAAGCTATAGGGTGTTACCCCTGCATCAATACTGCGCCGATCCCCTCTCCCGATGCATCACAGTCCAAGACAAATGGCTGCGTATAATCCAGAAACACAAGCACTGGGCAGCTACTAATTACCTCCTTGAGCCTATCAAAGGCTTGTTGCGCTGTATATATCCAACCGAATGCCCCTTTATTCATCAAATCTGTAAGGGGTGCAACAAACTGTGAGGACCCTTTGATGAACGTCTTGTAATAGGCACATACCCCAATGAATCCTCGAAGTTATATCACATTATTCGGCTCCGGCCAATCTCTGATGGCTCTAATCTTCTCCTCGTGGACCCTCACTCCGTCCTCTCCAATGCTGTGACCCAAATATAGGATCTCTGTCATCCCAAACTCACACTTGGAGAGCTTAGCATAGAACTGTTACTCTTCCAAGATGCATAGCATTGTCTCTATATGCTGGAGATGCTCCTCACATGTCCTGATATATATGAGCATGTCATCAAATAAAACCAATACAAACTTCCTCTGATGACTGCGGAAGCTATGGTTCATGCAATACTGAAAGGTAGCTGGTGCATTGGTCAGCCCAAAAGGCATAACCAAAAACTCAAAGTGCCCATAATGACACCTGAAGGCAGTCTTGGGAATGTCCTATTCCCTCACATGAATCTGATGGTACCCTAATCTCAAATCAATATTTGAGAAGAACTTAGCTCCTCTCAACTCGTCCATCAGCTCATCGATCCTGGGTATAGGGTACCTATCCTTCAGATTCTTCTTGTTCACGGCCCTGTAGTCAATGCACATCCTCAAAGTGTCATCCTTCTTCTTCACCAGCACTACAGAAGAAGCAAATGGACTCGTGCTTGGTCTGATGTGTCCAAGAGCCAAAAACTCCTGGATGGCCCGCTCAATCTCATCCCGATAGGCTTTGGGATGCCTATAGGGTGTAGTGATCACCGCCTGGATACCCTGCTCTAGCTCGATGGTATGCTCAAACCCTCTATCTGGTGGCCGACCTGATGGTATAGCCCCAAACACTACCTGATGCCTGTATCTCTAGATGAACTGCTCGTCCGGTGGTCTCTACCTCTGATGCCCGCAACTCAACCACCCACTCTATGTTTCCTTTCCAGAAATTTCCCTCCATCCGGTGTGCCAAAACTGTCTGAGATGGGTAAGTATGCATCCCATGGATCTTCTCATGCTTCTCGGTCTTCTTATCATCCCACTCAATCTCTAAGGCCTCCCAATCTGTGGTGACCTTCCCCAGTGTAATTAGCCACTGAACACCTAGTACCACATTGGTGTCTGGTATGTTGACCACAAAGAAGTGATTAGTCATGGTGTAAGTACCCATCGTCACTGCTAACTCTGGAACATACAGGGTACACTGCATCGTCTGGGCTCCTGGGACCAAGACTAAAAACTTGTCAAAACTCTCGGTCAGTATACCCCTCCGCTCGACCATCTGTGCATCAATGAAGTTTTGGGTTTCCACACTATCAACCAAGATTGATACTCGCTGGCCACACATTGTCCCACGTACGCGTAGTGTCAAATACTTAGGAACTCCTCACAAAGCTGCAAGGGCCCCTCCAGCGGGTGCAAAAGCTGCACCTCTCATCCCTGGAGGTGGAGGTGGCAACTGATCCTGGGTCATCTGCCTATCTCCTCCCTCCTCATCATCCTCCTCATCCTCTTCCCCACTATCATCAGAGAAGACCTCAATGAAGTGTGCTTTGCTAGCAGCACACCTATGCCCTGGTGCCCACGGCTCCTGACAAGTGAAGCACAACCACTTCTTCCTCAACTCCCTCCTGGCCTCATCATCTACCTATGCCCATCCTAGATTCCCCTTGGGAGGTGGAACCCTCACATCCTTCCCCTTGGGCTGAGAACCCTGTCTCTGGGGGTAAGGTTTCCGTGTCCTAGGCAATGCATCCTGCAAATCCTTGGTCCTAGTAATAGCATCCTGGAGTGCAGCTGGTCTAGTGGATCTGAATAGACCTCAAAGTGGCTCTACCAATCCCTCCAAAAACATATAGATCATCCGTGTCGCAGATATATCTGGCACCATCACCGAAACCCTCAAGAAATCTGCAATGTATGTCTCGGGGCTCCCTGTCTGTTTGAGCTTCGTCAGCTCAACAAAATGCTGCTATGAATCCCTCTGGTAAAAATTCTCTACCAGTCTCCTAGTAAACTCGGCATATGTTGCCACTGTGGAAGGCCCGAGTGTCACCATCCCATGGAACCACCAGTATTGGGCCTCACCATCCAAATGTAATGTTGCCACCTTGATGGCTTCTGTCTTGAACATCTGGTTAAGCTGGAAATAGATGTCCAGCTTCTCCACCCAAGACTTTGCCGAACTATTTGATGATCCATGAAACATAGGCAAATGAAATCTACTAGAGGCATGGTGGGAATCTCCATCATGGTAATGCCGGTGCCCTCTATCATGGTCGCGGGGTCTACTGTCCCACTGGAGCTGCACAAAATCTCTGAATGTGAAAGAATCTCTAAACTCCTACCCATAGGACTGATACTCTGCAAAATACTCATCTAAGTGTCCAGGCTCTGCCTCCTGCTGCGCTCCTGCCCCTGTATCTACTCCTAAGAAAGTGGGCATAGTAGAACGAGTAGGTGCACAAGAAGCCATCATCTGAGAAGTATCACGCTGAGCAGCACCCTGCTCTGGAAAATGCAAGGATGTGCCTGATCCCTTGCCAATATGGAAACCCCTTGAGGTTTCACGCTGTCTAGCCTCCACAGCGGTGAATCTCTACCCCATCACCTCAATCTGCCTCGACAGATCCTGTACTAATTTGAGGAGCATCTCCCCAAATCTCTTCGCATCATCATCACCTGCCATCGGCTCCTACTTTGTGTCTATCACAGGCTCTTGATGTTCTGTGTCTACCAAAGGCTCCTCCTCTTCGTAGGTGTTCTCAAACCTATGCTCAATATCTCTATACTTCCTACCTTTGTAGCAGATGTAGGGCTTCTCCCCTGGTGTCATAGACTACTAGCTCCACAGTTTGAGCTATATCTATGCTCTGATACCACTGTGATATCCCGTTTCGGGGATATCTCTAAAACACAGCAAACTCCAATGAGAGATAGACTGGGAGGAAATTTACCGAATATTTCGCCTCTAAAAAGAGGATGAGATCCGGAGGCTACCTGGTCCTTTCCAGACTCTATCTAAGAGAAAAAGTGGTATAGAACTAGAATGCTCAAAAACAATAATATTTGCAGCAGACATATAATAGAAAGAGAATACGGCAACTACGACAACTCATCCAGAAAACATAGAGAAGAAATGATGAACCATATTATTAATCTGAGAAATGTAATGGAGTACAATAGGCTAATCTTGCATAAGGAAAGTGAGAAAAAACTCTTGGAGAATACCAGAAATGGCTACTCTAGGAACTGCGTCCTAGCTACTGGAAACTGCCATGTAGCTGCTACTACTGGAATGGGCTGAAGACTAGGGGTTGATCCCCTTTCCAGAATGAGTTGAAAATTGGCAAACCACCTCTCCTCAATGACCCAGACAAGATCTAGAAACCATTCCAAGAATGGCCAACCCCAAAAATCAGCAGAAACTGCGTCCCCAGTGAATTACGCTAGCCTCCAAGGCATTGCGCAATGGTTAGATAGAAACAACTAAAATACTGCCACCAACTCCGCCAGAAACCTCTGAAGGGAAAAGGCTCACCCTCTGCTCAAAATCCCGGCTAAATCACCTGCAGAAGCCCCAATTCGAAGCTCGTCCACAATGGACTGCATCCTCTCTCCCAGTGACTGTGCAGTCTCTATAAGCTCCAGCTTCGCAACAAACCCAAACAATTAAACGACTCACAAAATGCTGAAAAAAATAACCTTGCCCGAGCAGGCACTCGAAGTCCCCTAGGGCTAAGGGCGAGATCTCTGACCGGAGACACTCAATGCACTAAACAGTGCTAGAGACAGGCTAAACAACCAGCGTGCTCAAGAAGACAAATGTCTCACTCAAAATCATCAACTCAAGAATGATCCAAATGAGGAGGCTCCTCCATCTTTTATAACATTGGTTTCCCTCCAAAACCCATTGTAGCCTCTCTCTCCTCCACATCCTTATCCTTATCTGTGCATAAGCTTCTAGAGTGCAAGTAGGCCCCCCTCCTCTACGTGGTGTTTGGCCCCATTGACCTCCCTTGAGTCAGAACGTTGTGCTACTAGGCAGATATCTTATTCTACTAAAGTGAGTTAGACCCTCTTTACTCACTTTTTATTTATTTACAAACCATAGAAGGCAAAACTATACAAATTTGAATATTCCAATTAGCTATCGCTAATTAGGAATATTACAAAGGTGAATATTTCCAAAATTTTGTACCAAAATTAAGGAATGTGTGATAATATAACTGAAATTCCACATAATAATGACAACAACAAGTGTCGCATAAAATGATAGGTTTTACACACCATGGTTTCTGTTGAACAAAAGCATTGATTGAGACATCAATTTCACAATTCTCTTATTTGAACTTGTTGAAAAACTCTATCTGAGTGGTGTCCAAGAAATTTTTATCATGTTCTTCATATTGATTTCCTTCTATTCTTCTTCACATCACATCTCTTGCATTTGGAAAAATACACTACAAGGAAAAGACCCTCTAGCAAAGATTATAAAATAGGTTTTTAGTGTTATAAAATTGGCAAAAAAGGTCCAAAAAAAAATAATTCTACAACATCCGTTTATGGTTACGGATATTTTGGCGGTGCTTTTAATGGAAATTCAACACAACTAAAAAAATTGTGCGGACAGAGGTTATTACGGATGTTTTTTTTCATCGGTGCTGTACTAAGCTTTCAATGCTCTGGTGCATGTCATCTAGATGGTGGCCCTAGAGCGATTGAAGGTTCCTGCACCGAGCCGTCGAGGTATAAAACTACACTGGGCGCAGTGTTGGTGATACAATGCACGGGGTTGTACTAATTGGTCTTGGGAATTGTATGGTGCCCATAGGTCGTCTCAATGCACTGGTACATAGACTTATAGAAATGCATCGGTGCACCGTATCGGATAAATTCAATGATATTTATAATTGGTATTGATATTTTTGCGGTGCCCATACGTCTTACAAATGTACCGGTGTGTAGTATCACATAAAAGCACCGGTGCGTAGCATCACATAAACACACCAATATTTTTCATTGGTTTTGGCATTTGTGTGGTGCCCATAGGTCGTAGAAATGCACTAGTGCGTTGTACCATACACACACACCGGTGTATAGTAATTGACATACAATGGTGTTCATTTTGTATTTTTTAGAAACATCGACCTACGACAGTGCAATTATTGTGATTTTTCTAAATTCATTATTCACCAAAAGTTGACAAATCTTATAACAATATTCATATTAATTAAATTTTTATTAATGCATTTGAATATGATGTTTGGATTAATTTGTTTTATCATATAATAATTATTGTGATTTTTTAAATTTCATTATTCATCAAAAGTCGACACATATATATGTTATAACAATATTCATATGAATTAAATTTTTTATTAGTGCATTTGAGAACGACAATGGAGAATGCAATAGAATAAATTAAAACATATTATATATATATATATATATATATATATATATATATATATATATATATATGAATAAGACAATATTTTTCGTACAAAATGGGACAGTTATTGGTATCCCTTTGTCTTTCAATTGGGACACTATGTCCATTACATTAAACAAAATGTCTGATTTCATAGACAAATATTTCAATAAATACAGTGCCTTGCTTTGATATCGAAACATATTTATCATCATTCTTCGCTTGAAATGCTGTCACTACTAAAGATACTTCCTTGACGGGTTATTTTTAGGAATGTTTTTTTCATGGTGTTGATTGTTTTCTGCTTCTTCACCTTCCATCTACAAACATAAAAATAAAATGAAATGAGTGTATATACATTGGTGAGAATCATGAAAATTGCAATATTAAATAATGGACATCAATGTAAATAAAAAATACAAATGACGTACCATAGCAACAATTGACTCATAAACTATACACATCCTTTCAAAACCATGTACCATGTCATCTTTCAAAATTTCATCTATTGGCGTAGTTCCATACCTTGTTTCCTGTAATTTTTATACCCCATAACAAATCATAAATTTAATATAAAGGATTTTTTTGTTCTACTAACTATAAATGGAGCTAAGTAAAACAAGATCGATAGATGCTTACAAATTCCACAATTAATTTCTGATATGCCAACACATACTCACAACCCATATTTATCTCAATTTCAATCAATTCGTCTCATGGTTCTTCTTTGTATGTTGGCACCTATTTGAAGACATCCAATGATCATTTTTGTAAAACAACTTTAAAAATAGAAAAATGAAATCTAGTTAAGTTGTTATAAGGAAGTAACAATTACTCATAAACTTAGATATCAACCCTTTTCTTCCTTTTCGTCGTGTCTTATGTGCTGAATGGGTTCCATTTTCTTTTATTTTGTGCAAGAAAGTTCCTGAAAATTAATATTTAATGCTAAATTGTTTATTTATTTTACCTAATGATCAAAAAATTTAATGATTACATATTACATTTGAAGCACGTTGTTGTTGAGATGGCTACTCTGCGATGCAGTTTTGTCCATTTCTTTGACCATCTCCTTGTACACCTTTTTGGACATTCCTACTGGCATATTCTGATATCAGCTTGTTCATCTTTTGAGATTTTCATAATCTTCCTAAAAATATTTAATTTTTATATTGATATATGAAAATTAAATATAACGAAAGTGATATTTATAAATAATTCTAGACAAACATTTAAAAGAATATTACTTTTTTATTCCTTATTTTTTGTTGTCCTACGTTTTTTTCTATTAAAAGTCTGACATGTCTCATTGACCAATTCTCTGGAAAATCTTCCTGTTGTTTAGATAAAATTTGGTTCTTGGAATCATTGGATTGGTTTTTGTACTGTAATTGGAAATAACAACTATACATTCATCCACTAGATCCCTCAAACTTTTGTAAAAGTTTTTCCCCCTTTCGTTAACCTCCATCGCCACTCCAGATGGGCTAAGGAGCAATTCATTTTCATTTTCATGTTCTATTTTTTTTTCTTTTCTTAGAACAGCATTCCTTTTCTGAGTTTTTGGTCCCTGTATAACACTAAAAAAATGTTAATTAATAGACTGCTTGACACATATTATCTAATAATTTTAAGGATATTATTAATGAAAATAAAAAAAGAAACTCATATTGGATCGATACTATTATTTCATTCACCTGATTCATCCTTTTTCAAATTTTCCATCAATCTTTTAAGCTCATCTGGTCCTAGATCAGAAATAATCATATCGAGCTTCATCATTTTGTGGCTCTGCATGATACACAGTAAACAATGCATATTAGTTAAACTTACATATAGTTCAAAAATAATATTTATTGTAAGGAATTTACAAAGAACTTGCCTTTCTTTCTTTTCTTGATATGTTATTAGAATTTTGTTACTTGATCTTTTGTCAATCATTTCTTTATCAATTTGAAACATGTACCATATCATTCATTAACATATTTATAAATAAATTGTCAACTTTCCAAGTAAAAAATAAATCTCAAGAAACCGGTGCACCTTTCATGATGTATGCAACAATGTTGGTGTGCAGGGGTATTATAAACGCACTGCACAAACAATATAGTAGACTGTATGGTGCGTTAGGGTATTATAAATGCACCACACAAACAATATGATAGACTGTACGGTGCTATCCTCGTAACATAGTGCACTGGTGCCCTATTTTCGATATGGCACACTAATTTAAAAAATTTCTTATTAACTTTTTATTACACAGTACATGAACGGTGCACTGTATAATACAACACACCGTTGCAGTACGGTGCACCGATAAAAAAAAAACCATTATTTTCAAAAATTCATGCAAGGGATGACATGGATTGGGATCCGACTATGCAATTCATCCCGTGGGTTGAATGTCAATCTAAAATTAAAAGTCCTAATGTTGAAATCACAGAGATAGGGAGAATAAAGGGAAGAAACAAAAAAAATGAAGGGTTTTAGGAAAAATTTGATAAAACTGTAGAAAATGTAAAAAAACTATAGAAAAAAGTAAAAAAAATAATCAAATTTAATCATGATATCGTTTCAAATTCTATCCTACATGGTTTGAGTCACTAGAGGTTTGGATTCTAATTGTCTGAATGCTTCTGTTCAAATGTATTTCGCTGCTTCATAGTGCTCTCGTGCTCTCTTGCTCTAGGTATGTCTGTTGCAAATCTCTGGCTAAAAATTTTAGCAAAAATATTGAAATAATGAGAAGTGTTTAGTATTTAAAGAATTATTTTATGAAATTAGATTTTCAAAAATATTTTTCCGCCCATTTTTCAATTCACCGCTTTTTTTTCACTTAAATAAAATAGAGTTGCACTTTTTTTATTTTGTGTTTATTCGTCACTGGCGTGTAACTTAATAGCACCGCACCGGTGTGTCCATTGGTAACACGACACTGGTGCATAGTAACTAGAATGCATCAGTGCAATTATCTATACATTAGCATCGATTTTTGATTAAGGCACCGAAATTACTTTTACGTGTGTACACCAAAATTATACATGTTGGAAATGTACATTTTCCTGTGAAAAGATTTGGGCCATTTCTTTTAAAAACTACACGTCTTCTTCTTTTAGAAAAGAAACTTGAACCTTTCCATAACCTGCAACAAGAAAAGGTGCCCCATGATTTTCTTGCTGATCCATGATCTACTAGCTCATTTGTGAGCTCCTCCTCCATCCTGGAATCCAATTTCCTCTTTTCTCCTTTGTGATTTCTATCTTGATCTTAACAAAATTTATACAATCTATGTTTTACGAGAAACTGACCTTGAATATTCTGGGAGCAATGACAACAATTCCTTCATTCTCCATTTGTTAGCATAAGAAGACCAATTTTCGACTAGACGATGTAGTTATTACATGTGGAGGAAATGGTTTCCCATAGAAAATGAGTATAGGGTTGAGCAGAGAAAAAACACTACAAAATAGGCTATTACATTAGCTTTTCCAATGGGAAATCGATTTGCAGGTGGAAATATGGTAGCTGTAGGTATCTATGATTTTCTTCCCACATAAATGGTCACTGGATTTCCATTTATAATACAAGCAAACGTTTTACTCGTTTCATCCAAAGAGAGAATCATTTTCAATAACAAATGGAACCAGGGAATCCTTAATTGTATCTCGTTCGCATTTTGTTCGGTATTTCGTTCTTTGATAAGTGCTAAATCACATATACTTTCAAAAATTAGGATTTTTGGGTACTTTCCATGTGATATTCCTCGTTATCCACAGGACCACAGCTCAAACAAGTTAGAGATGCCATTCAGGTTCAAGTCAGAGATGCGATTCAGATTGAACTAAAAGTCAAAGATGTGATTTTATATAATGTCAGCTTTGCTGATAAAAGTTTATGTAAGCCAACCGAAGCTCGGATAATACTCCCTGCTTCTTTTAAATGCATTCAAGAGAATCTTTCCCTTCGTGGGACCTACCAACTCGATAAACAACGTTAATCGATATTTCTATGTTGTCCTTAAGGGAATGAGGTTCCTTCCCTTCATGGTGCCTCTTGGATTTATCGACTGCCTCGATTGATGCTTCTCTAATTTCCAATATTTCCGTGCCATCCTTGTAAGAATGAGAATCATTACCTTCATGTGATGTCTTAGCCCGCTCAGGAGGCTCAATTGATCTCTCTCATGTGTGTCTCATATTTTTCATAAAGCTATTCTCCCTTTGTACTCTATCGAGCTCTCTATGCATCTTCATCCCTGTAAGCCTCTTTGTCTGTCTTTCGGTTTGAATCACTCATTTTCACTTCTATAAAATTCTCAACCAAAATTCTAACTCTCATCTTTTCAAACTCTCATCTCCTCAGAAAAATTCTTGCCCGCGATTCGAACCCTGCACTACTCCAATACTGCACTTTACAAAATAAATTTTCCTTCTTAGAAAATATATTTCAATGACATACCTTGTTTGCACGAGGTTTTATTTCACCCTCTTCCAGTGCTCGATGTTTTATAGGAACACTGATGCGGTTCTTAAGATCAAATTTTATGTTTTGGTGCAGTGTTTTATGACGCACCGGTGCGGAAGAGTTGTGAACCACCGGTGTGTCTTAGTACTAAGATGCACCAGTGCGGGTTATGATAATTCTAAAGTAATGTCATAATAAAATAATGATAATTCTAAAGTACATGAATTTATTTGCATTATTTGTAAAATTTATTATGTTACAAAAAGTCATATTATTCAAGATTTATTATTTTACAATTATTTACAAATTTAAATTTTTTAATAAAATAATTTCACATTAATACAATTAAAATTTTCACATTATTACAATTACAATTAGAATTACAATTAAAATTTTACAATTTCACATACAATTACGATTAGAATTACAATTACAATTTTATAATTTTACATACAATTAAAATTACAATTAAAATTTTACAAATATTTTAGATACAATTACAATTACTTTTACAATTAGAATTATCGTTTTACAAATATTTTACATACAATTAAAATTACAAATACAAATACAATTTTACAATTTGTCATAAAGACAATTACAATTACAATCATTTCTGAATAAATTAAATATTACAATTCAATTAAAATTTTACTTTAAATATTTATCATATAACTATAGTTAAAATTACAATTACAAATACAAATACAATTTTACAATTTTGCATACAATTAAAATTTAAATTTAAATTACAATCACGACATAATATTTAATAAATATCATGGTCATTTAATATTAAATTAATTAGTAAACATCATAATCATGATAACCATCGTACAAACATCATATTCGACTAAAAAACACATTCAAATTCGCTAACATCATTGTGATCATGATCATCTAACAAAACAAAATTAGCATTGTATAACATCATCACAACACAAACATCAAATATACAGCTCATGTCAAATAACTCATGCTATCACATACACAGCTATCTGCAAGCTGCACATTAAATGAACTTATCCAACATTACGTAACAATATACACATCATGTTGATCACCAACATGTAAATTACGTACAACTGCAACATCAGAAGAAAATACATGGACCATATATATATAATGTTAAAAATATACAACTGTAATATAAATGTCATGGATCAGCTGGTGGTACAACATCAATAGCAGTACTAGTTGAGGCCTGATTAGTCAATGGCGTAACCTCGACAGTTGATGGTCCAGCCTATTCATGATCATGAGTGCTACTAGATGTTGCAGGCTACTGACTGGATGTGGCCGATGGTCGAACCTCATCTCCATGATGACTCCTGCTAGATGTTAGTGGAGGCTACTCATCTAGCACGACACGAGGTGAATGATCATGAGATGATGAGTCGCTGCTCGTTGACTGTCGATTATGTGTTGTGTCTTGACCATGCCTATAACATGCAATGATCCTCCTCCATCGTGTAACTAAGGTCGTAGCTCCTAGGACATGCCGCATCATCTTGTACATGTCATGCAACATGCCTCTCCACATCTGTAACAACCTACCATTGGCCTGTATGTCTCTCATATGATCAAGCTTGATTCCTGCCTCAACAATCAAAGCAGTGAGTTGGTCGCCCAAATCCATCCTGTATATAGTATCAAGTCGACTCGGCATAGCAAAAGGTGCTACCGGTGCACCAAGAGGAGAAGTTCTCTCTGCACTAGCCTCTTGATGATCCCCAATATTTGTCACACCCTGATCATCATTCGGATCCACATCTAGGTCATGTGGTGATACCGCCATGTCCTCGCGATCAAAAGATCCAATGTCTACAAAATATATACTAGTACACAACAATAATTAGATAATTTCATTACAAAATTTAATAAAAATAAGTTAAAGGACATGTCAGAATAAATTAAAATAAAATAGTAGTATTACCTCTATGATCTGGCAGCTCATCATTTGTGAAGAGGATGTTGGCACACCCTCGCCAATCCAATACAGCATAAGGACAGGGGACCATAATGAAGTGATGCAGCTCGTCAACATTGGCTACCAACTCCAGTGCATAATCTGATACCCTCGCTGGAAACACAGTCTCACCACTCTTGGGCATCATATGCCCCCACATGTGCATCTGTGCCTTGAACATCGGCCTATGAGTTTTCCGAACAAAAGTATGCCTCATCTATTGAAACCTCTCAAAAAATAAACAAAAAATATATGAAGCAAAAGGGAAGTTGGCATTCCCTTGTGCATGAGCACAACATCTATCTAAGGTTGTATAGAACTGCAGCAAAAAAATGGCAGACCACCTAACAAGTTGTGGTTCCTGTAGTAAACAGTCAACATAATATAGAAGTGAGAAGCTAATGCATTTCCTGCCACTCATGTTGTGTGAAATGGTCGAAATGAGAAGTGAGAGGCACTGCACCTCCTCACTACCAAATGCACCAATATGTAACTAACCTCTAGTGACTTGAAAATCTGAAGGAGATAGTACATTTGCTCCAATGTATCTCTGGGAGTACGCTAACTGACTCCCTACTCCACAGCTAGCTACTACCTCTGGGAATGAGGGAAAATCTAACCCTCTCCTCGACAACCCTCTAATGAAATATATATGCTCCTTAGTGGGCATGTACCACTAGTTAGGACCAACCCGGAAAGCCTATCGGTGGGCATTCCACCTACGGATAAGATGTCTCAAAAACACACCATATCCCTTTAAGGAAGTAGCCTTCTCATAGAACATGAGGAGGCCTAACTGCCTGGGTAGCTGCTGTAATAGGGCGACAGTACACATCTCTCTTGCTCCCTCATGCCTCCCACAGGCGAACCATGTCATACTGTTCCGCTTGTTGTTGTTATTGTTCCCCCTCTTCTCTCTGAATGATTGACATATTAAATAATTTGTTTTTATTAAATGAGAAATGTATTTAGGAATATACAAACATAATTTTTTTTGAAAAAAAAAGACAGTCAGTGTGCCACAAAAAAAATTCATGCACCAGTTCCAGTACATCTTTAGTTTGTCGTGCACTGGGTGCTGTGCCCCAGATGACATTCAATGCACCATAGGTGGTGCACCTGAAAATTTTCAGAGCATCGTTGATAATGTACGGTGTCAGGAGTGTGGTGCACTGACTAAACTCTACACCTCGACGCATATAGTTGTGTCAGCGCACCGACCTCCTGACTAATTACATAGTCAATGGTGCAGTCTTTCACTAGGCCATGCCGTTTACCCTGGCGAAATGCTGAATGCAGTGTGCTAAGAAACACCAGGGTGGGTATTTCCATCAACACACCACATTGCAACTATTCCACATGGTCAACGGTGCGGCCAACTAAATGACCACATCGCACTTTTTTTCTTTTTTTATAATAACGCATTGCGACTTTCAGTACTACCCCGAAAATCGTGCGAATACCGTTAGCACTAGTTGTGGTGTAGCCTGTAAATTTTACAGGCACCACCTCTTACTGGTGCAAGCTGAATGGCTCGAGTGCACCATGCGACAATTTTTTTTCTTTTAAATTGTTAATTTTAAGTTTATTTAAAATTCTAATTGGCTAAAAAGCTTAATGATGGAAAAAGAAGAAAAATACCTGTACATTTGGCCATTCAGGAGACATATTGGCTGTAGAATTCGCGAAATAAAATTTGACCACTGTTTTGCAAAATGCAAGCTGGAGATTGGTGGGCAATGCACAACAGGAATACATGTAATGGGTGCAATGGGAGCACCAATGTCAGGGTAGCTCAGACAAGGATAAGCTGCACCAGTGCTTGAGAGCTCTGGAGCACTGAGAAAAGTGAAAAATGCGATTTTTTGGCTATAAATTTTTTTTATTTAACCCTATTCCAATGCGCAGGGTTTTATAGGCACACAGGTGTGATTTGTTAATACCGCATCAGGCAGTGTCGGTTTTGGCACGGTGTTTTATGATGCGTTGGTCGAGAATTGTTGTAAAGCATTGGTGCTCTACAATAATATGACGCACTGGGCGGGTGTGTATGGAGCACATGGTGTCTGGTGTGCCAATGTCTTGTGCGCAGCGGTGCTTTCTCTTTTTGAGCACACCAGTGCGATTTTGGATGACAAGTGCATTGGGTAGAAAATATCCACAAAACCCTCCACCTGCCAACCTCCTCTAGTAACCACCGCTAGAAATGAATGTCTGGGGTATTTTTATAAGGGCTTCCTTAAAAACATCCGTGAGAGGGTCTTTTGATTATAGTGACACGTGAATTTTTCTTCTAATATTCATATATTGTTTTTTTAACATTTTCTCCAAGTCTATATTTTTATGGTTTCCTACAAATGGCTCTCCAAAAAGCAAGTTCATCATTTACATCAATTTGCAACCGAAATTTCCGATGTTTGTGCAAAGTTTTTCATGAGGTTCCTAATGCTCGTGCCATAGATTTTACCAAGAAATTCTCTTTATTACTTGATGAAACCACTTCCATATGTATTTCTCTACGTGCAACTGAAATTTTTTTTTGTCTAGATATTCTAAGTGAATTTATAGCACTATTTATATTTTGTATCACATTTTCCTTCATTTTTTTTACCTTTTTTTGATTTTATAATACCCAATAAAGCCGCAGCTTCTTTTAATTTCCTTAATGATAGGAGACCTTTCAACATTTGGGCTTGAACTGTCACATTTTCCTTTATGAAGTATGTATCAAAAATGCGTTTAACACTATATCATATTACATGGTCAACTCTTTTATCTCCATATGTGTGAGTGTCAACATTTTCTAACATCTCATCATTGACATTGATTTCATCTATACATATTTGAATTAATAGTACATAATAAGTTTACATATTCAATAAATAAATAAATTAATAAATATGTATAATTTCAATAATACATGCATTTATTCAAAACACACACACACAGACACATACCTTGTGATTCATTTTCTTCAATTGAATTTCTTTCAACATTTTCACCATCTTCAATCATTGGTTCAATATCCCTTTCACTTTCTCTTTCAGAAGTTTGTATCTCATCATCAATGTTTTGAGGAACATCTCTCTCTGCTTACATTTCAAAATATTTCTCAGATTAGTTCATCAAATAAAAGTTAAGCTTCACATTTTACACGAGGAAAATTTTAAATATCAAATTCATAATATTTACATTTACAAACCTGCTTCAACTTCTAGTTGAGGTTGATTTTACCTTTCAATATTTAAGAGTGCTTCTCTCTTTCTTTTGCAAGATTCTCTCCCCTCTTCTCTACATTCCTCAGGGTCTCTTGTTCGATCATATTTTCTCCTGCAATTCCTTCGATTTCTCATGATAATAGAGTATGATGTTCAAAAAATTTCCTTGAAAAATTTAGAACAAAACCCAATTAAAAAAAACTTCAAAAAAGATTTAATTTAAAAAAAAACTCATTTTAATTTTTTTGCAAAGAATACATACTTCAATCCAAAACACTTACTTTAAAAAATCGAGAAAAAAAAGTCTTATAAAAATGAAATGAAGCTCAAAATATTTCCTTCCAAATCCGGAAAAAATAATTCATTAAAAAAGTTAGACAAAAACTCATTTAAAAAAATCATTATAAAAGATTTACTTCAACCCAAAACACGTACTCTAAAAAATTGTCACTTCAAAAAATACCTCAAAAAAATGTCCATTGAAAACTCATTCCAACTTCTTAAAAAATTCCACTTTAAAAAATACATCGAAAAACCTCTAAAAAAATATCGCTTTAAAAAATACCTTCAAAAAATGTCCTTTGAATACTAAGCCTTGAAAGAGTCCTTTTGAAATTAATTCAAAAAAATGTCTTTTGGAAATTAAGCCCAAAAACCTCTAAAAACATAATACATCCAAAAAAATGTCCTTTCAAAATTAAGTCCAAAACTTTTAAGAACAAAATACCTGAAAACCAAAAAATGTATTTTGGAAATTAATCCCAAAAACCTCTGAAAACAAAATACATCCAGAAAAATTTCCTTTGAAAATTAAGCCCAAAACTTCTAAAAACAAAATAACTTAAAAAAAAACAATGAAAATTGAGCCCAAAACCTCTAAAGACAAAATACCTTAAAAAAAAATGAAGTCCAAAAAACAACTAAGAAATGTATTATGTACCTCCAAGGAATGTCCTTTAAATGTTATTCCAGAAATTCCTTAAACCCAAAACAATACCTTTCAAAATCGAACCTTTGCCCTTCGAATGTTATGCCAAAAAGTCCTTGAACAAAAAACAATCCTTTGCAAAATCAAACCAAATGAAGAAATGTGCGAAATTATGAAAAAATAATGAATGCTTTTACGTCAATTTATATTACCACGAAATTTATTTTAGAGGGGCTTTGCTGCATTTTCTGGTCGATAGAAAGTAAAGTAAAAGTTCAGCCGAACTTTTTTAAGAAATTCAACCGAACTTTTGTGTTGTTAGACTTGACGGGTTGTCGGCGTAAAAAAAAAAATTGGCCAAACCTTTTCTAAAAGTTCGGCCGAACTAACACATTTGCAATTACACAGAGCCAATCTCTGAATACATTTATTCAACTTTGGACTGATTAAACTCCATGAAAATTTATGAATTAACTATCGGAACCAAGACAAGAATTTGCAGAATGCAATCTGCTTTCAGGAAATATAACTTTTATGGAATTTCATAAATATTTACTATTTTTTATTAATTTTGTAATAAAATGGGTGCAAGAAATTTCTGAAGGTCATTATGATACAATGAAATCAATATTATGTATCTTCCAAAATATGTTATAAAAAAAATTGAAAAAATTATGGTGCATTACATTGGTCCGTCGTTTGTAACGAGTAGTTTTTAGATTTTTAGTTTATAACTTTTATGTTGATAAATTTTGTGCGTCGCGAAATGTATTCAAAATATGGAGTTTTTTCATATTGGATGAGCTCAAAAAATTATAGTGATTATGATATGCATCAGTTGGCTTTGTAAATATAACGAAACCAAAGTAGACTATGTCTAGATTGTTGTAACACGTTTTGTTTCTCACAAACAAAGTTTTCAAAGAATACACAAACACATATTAACATGACTTTTTGTGAATCCTTTGATTGTTAAAATACCCACACTCAAAGAAATTTTAAGTTGACATATCAAATGTGTATAAACAAATTTCAAAAAATAAGTAATAGAAAGCTAATAAAATTTCTGACAACTTTTATTTTTATTACAAAATGAAATTATAAATAGAGAAATTGTTTTGGCTTGCAAAAAGTTGAAGAACATTAAAAAATGATTTTTTTCTCAAAAAAGGAAAAAATTGTAATAATATAATCATATTACTATAATATTAAAATAATTATTATAAATTTCCCTTATAACTTTTATAATTATCATTATATTTACAATATAATGGTAATAATATTTATTAATATAATTATTTTAATGTATTTTTAATATCAATATTGATATTAATATTAAATCCATATCCATTGACGGCTATCCGTATATATCAACCACCTTTAATACTGTGGTTGATAATGTAGTATCAATCCATTTGGTTTATAATATTGGTGTTGTCTAACTTTAGACGAATAGACTTTTTTCACGGCATATGTCAAAACAATTTGAAGAAAGAATGTGATTTTATATCATTTAAAATGTAGTTTTAAATGCATAAGTGGATTCAACATCATGAAAAATCCCTTGGAACAGTCGAATCCTGCGAATTAAATAATATAAACTCAATTAAAAAAAAATATTTGTCGGATTTTAATAAAAAATAATTAGAAAAATATCATAAAAAGGTCATTTCGTCTATAAATTAGATTATGCCTATAATATTTATCCATTTATGAAAATTATTAATTATTATTTGTTAGTAACAATTATAATTATTAACAATTATTAATAATTTTTATTATAAATAATAGTAAACGATGTTTATATACATCTATCGATGTTTATCAACCACATTTATTAATGTGATTATGATAATACATAATATATTAGTGTATTTTACCATTGTTACATAATTGCAATTAAGTAAGATAACGAATAAACCATTAAATGTTTTATATAGATAGTTGCTAGAATATTTTTAGTGTCTTATTATAATTTATTATTAGTAGGTAATTGTAAGAGAGACTATATGGAAGTTATATAATTGATAAGAACTAGCTTTAAGAGTACAAAGTTATTAAGTGTATTAAGTTAATAGATATTGTAAAATCAAATTTCATTTTGACCATTGAAGTGATAGAGTTATTAGTTAATGTGAGGTAGTTGCTAGTGAAAATAAATTTCCTTTTTCATTTTTCTCCATATTGATATCAAATATAAAAATTTATACATAAGTGAAGAAAATGAATTACGTGGATTGAATTATATAAACTAAGAGTATACTACAAAAACTTGTTTTGAAGGATATAATGCAAAGGAATTTCGAACTATCATTAAAGATGTATTAGTTTCTCCTTCGACCATAGCTCAAGATTAGTAAAAAAGGAAAACCAAGAAAAATGTTTTCGTGAGAGAGATTTTAATTTTGAATATAAGGGAATGTATGATATCAAGTGAGATACGGGAGACATTATAAAGTTTGTATTAAATAGTGAAAAACAAATAGAGTGATATTTTTCAAAATGAAAGAAATGAAAAATATTATTTATATAAGATTAAATATGTAAAAGATATATTTGGAGATACTAGTGAGAAAGAATGACCTAATTATTATAAGGTTAGATGGTAGTTACATGAGTATTACATATTTATCATTATTCTTGCTTTAAGAATGAAATATTCTTCATTTTATGATTTCAAGAGATCTTTGTGGAATAAGATGAATGAAGGAAGAATGTGGAAAAAATATTTCAAAATTCATATAATGGTTTGGTGGATAATGGGAAGCAATCATATGAAGAAAATATGAAGAAAATAATATGAAGAAAATCGATGAGTAAACAATAAAATGAGTAAATGTCACATAAAATAACATTAATGTGATTTTTCATTAAAGAAAATTTCTAGTGTAAAGAAGAGTGGTGCATATAATTATTGTGGTATGTTTAGAAATTATTCTTACGAATAAATGTAGGGGAACTATGTTTAATAGGTGAAAATATATAATATTATAAAGAATGTTTGATGATACAAAAATAGAGGTAAATGATGATCTCTAAATTTTAAAGGTATTTATTTCAAATATATCCCTATTAACATTAATATATGATTGTAATGTATGGTTTATAGAATTAAAATCATATGTTCATGCAACTTGTAATAGAGATTCATTTAAAATTTATGATGATAAGGTTAATGGTCCTAAAATCTATGTAAGAGATGATAGGTTTCATGAAATAAAATGATATGGTGATGTATTAATAAATTTACTAAACAATCATGTGAAACAAAAAATGCAACATATGTACCAAGGATTAAGAAAATCATAATACTACTTTTATCTATCACAAATGAAGGTCTTAAAGTTGAATCTTGGAGTTAGGTGGCCACATGAATGGTATGCAATATTAGAAACCACAATTATATTGAGAGGATGGGTGAATTAGCATTATAATCATTTTTAACAATTATCAACAACAATTAATATTTTAATTTATTTATAAGTCAATCATATAAGAAAAAAAGATAAATTCATGAAGACACTAGATGTATGTGGAAACCCATAAAGGTAGAAAACCATAAAATATATATTTTCATTATTATGACATCAATTTCTCTAGCTCCAACCGAAAGGAAACACCTATCCCTAAATTTACAAGCATATACATGAAATAAGCAGCCACTCCTTCATATTTATAGGCTTAAACCTAAAAGAACTAAGTGTCTGATATTTATTAGATCCAACCTAAAGGATTCACCAAATCCATAATATTTTATAAGCTCTAAAAGACAATCAACTCCCTGATAAGTAGATACCCAATTTTCTTACCTAGAAGATCTTTATTTTATAATATTTTCAACCTTAAACTCACTCTTGTTCTCATTTTTATAGCTTTTCTCTATACTTCTCTCATGTTTAGTAATTTACTACCTATTGTAAATTATCTATGCAACTTTAGAGGCATCCTTTGACATTCTATTGCAATTACATGTCTCACATAGAATTCATTTCAGAATTTTACTTTGTTCCTTTTCACCATAAAAACACGGCATATAACACTTTTTTATTGACTTCATAGATGATAGAATATTTCTCACCTTATTTAATTCAATCGATAAATTAATTACCACTCGACACTAAGTATTTATCCATGTGATTTTATATGTAAAACTAATTGTATATAACCAAATTTGGATTTTTGTTAAATGATAACATAATGGGGCCTACCAAATTCTTTGTTTCAAGATCCAGAAAATAAGATTGAATCATATACAATTTGGTCAATAGGAGCATGGTGACACCGTTGGGGGTTAATATTTTTTCCCAATAGAACTAACTTGTGAAACCACATCTCTATTTGTAAATCTAGATAAATGTTTTTCCCATAAGAGCTTACACTTTTGCAATGATACCACATCACCGAAATCATGCTCTAAAACTATCATTTTTGTTTCTAGCTATATGTTCGTCAGGGGATTAAATAATTAACCAATATGACCAAATGGTAGTGTCATTACGTTAAAAAAGATTTCCTTAAATATAAAAATATGGATTTTTTTTCACAATCTTATGTTATTGAATGGGCCCTTCCCTAGATGCCTTGATAACTTTTTTACGCGAAACCTAAACTTTGGAACTTTCACTGCACAACCTTTACCACAATGTTGTGGATTTTAGCATATAATTCTTCCAATTTTCTATAATTTTCCTCTAATCCACACTGAAAAATATTTATATATGTGGAACTACTACTCATATTACCATGAGTTTCATCGTTGTACGCATACAGGTTATACTATAGAATAAATGGTTAAGTTCCTCTTGTATTTATTGGTTTGTGTGTTAACATAGCTTCCTTATGACTATACATATTTATGGTTTAGAGTTATTGAGCTCCCACAAACCATTTCACTCACATGTGCACCACATGGCTCTTTTACATAGAGTTATTTAATTTTTAATTGTGAATGATTAAAGGGAACACTAGGGCCTTGGAAAGTTCATCCATGAATCATCGAAAGTTTATAGGTTTTAACCTTAGGCACATAACATGTAACCCATTTTATTATCGGCCCTAAGATGAACACTTTGACATTGCGCACATACCATGAAACCCCCTTTCACATTTTCACTATGGTTAATATTTGGCATATTCCATGGATAATATAATTTAAAACATTGACATGTAATATTAGACCATTATCGCTATGGTTAAACTTTTGGAATAAAGTATTAATTTTGGGTGCATTTTGACCCGTGGCTAGTGGACATGCAATTTCCATGTGGTCTATTTTGTGTCGTCAAGCTTTCTTCTTTTAGATGGCCTTAGCATTTTGGATGTTGGTGATTGCACGAGGCGATCCAACAATAGAGATGGTTTATGTTTATATTTTGATTTTATTTTGTTACTCTACCATGGCACCGTTTCATATCTCTATTCCTCTTAGGCCGACTATGCTACGTAAGAGAGGCGGGAGAGCTTTCCTCTATGCTATGGCTCTACCTTCTCAGTTTAATGTTGTTTTTTTCTTGTCTAACCACCATGACTATTGCATTCCAACAACAAGGCTTGAATGTTTTATATTTATTTGGTAATCTCAGAGCCATTTTTTATTTATATTCTTTATTTTATTATTCTCATGTTTTTGTTGCAAATTCTAATGATTTGATATTTCAATGAAAGTTACCTTGTCTCTACATTGTTCTAGTTTTTTTTATCGTACAACCATTCATCCTCTTTCACTCTCTTCTATAGGAAAAACTTGAATTCCAAATAGTTTATTAGTTCTAAGTTATAATGCTTGGGATATGGTGCTTGGTCTTGCTCGACACTAGTCAATACAAAAATTTGGATCCTATTCATTTTTTAGCTACTTAGGTGATTATCAGGGTTCAACTTATTTCTTCTTCTAATTTTATTAAAAAGGTTTTCGTTTCTATTTTGTATGAGTCAGGGTTTAATAATACCCTGGTCGGTCATCCCAATCTCTTTATTGTTGTTTAAGGTATGATTACACCTATTCTAGGAGGCTTGTCGCTCCTCTTATCTTAATCTTAAGGTAATTCCCATTTTTTCTCTTACATTTTTCCTATAATAGTTAGGGATTTGGTCGTTCTTAATAATTTTTTTCAATTATTATTCTTACTATATTAACGAGAGCTTTATATAAAGGATACTCTTCAATATTTTTTCTTTTCTTAGTTTATTGTATTATTTATAGGTACATTTCACAGGTTTATCAAAGCTTCTCATATCTTACATCAAGACTTCCTCCAAGATATTCCCATGAATCCCATTCTCTAGTATATTATAGTAGTTCAAAACATATGATATAATTTCCTTGTACATTCATTTATAATTTTGTTGTTCATTCATTCTTAGTCAATTTACATCATTATTTCCTAGGTGATGCATCAACATGGTCAACTAAGACTTTATAATTGGTAACCATCATTAACTTCTCAAAACATTATTTACAATTTTTATTTCAAAACTAAATTGTCACCCACTAACTTATTACATTGATCTGTGGATTGTTGTTAGTTTGTTCATTCCCTCTTGATATGTGCTTTATGGAACTACCTTGAACTTACCTTCAGGTAGTTTCAATGTTTCTAACTCTTTACACCCCTCTATATTGTTCCTTGAACTAGAAATGGGCCTCACTTCAATGATTGGATTTGGCTCACCTACAAATACTGTTAATTTCCCATCTATGTTTTGAGTCAAGTTTTATATGTTTACATTGAATTTAATTATTAAGTCTGAGCTCTTATCCTAATGAATAGATAGTGTGTCTACTTACTGTATATTTATAATGTATTCTAATGGGCTTGAGTGTACACAATTGGACAATGTTGGAGTTAATGCTTACATTCTATATTTGAGAAGTTGGTTTGATGGTTGAGAAATTCTCTCAACCTCTCTCTCTAATTTAGGAATAAGTTGGATCTTAGAAACTCTATTTAATAGAGTGATCTAAATGTAATCTGTGTGTGAGTTTGTTTACACATACAACATTTGTCTGTAATATATATGAGTGCTTTTAGCTAGTTTTATCTATATTATTTTCTTCCCAATATGTTTTTCATACTTATGTCATGCTTTTAAGGCCAACTCGCATTTTTTATTTACCTAGGATTTTATTTTTCTTTTAATTAGGAAAATTTATTTCTTTTTTCCTATAAAGCACTCCTTTAACTTTTGATGTGTTTTTATTAACATTTTATACCACTTAGAATGTCTCTCTTGCTAAGGTTATCCTTCCACTTAACATAATATCTCTCTCCAATTATGTTATTTCCCTAGACCATCATCATTTAACCCATTAATAATTCCTACAAAAATAAGAGGTCCATATTTTTCATGTTATAAAAGAAAAAATATGTTCATCATAAAATTTATTTACATAATCAGTCAAGTAAAGTCATTTGACCTATAGTCATTGGGTCTATAAAATATCTACAAATAAATATAAAATAATTAAGTCCACGAAACAAACAATTGCACCAGGGGTAACGCATCTTCTCCACATTGAATTAAACATCGTCCTTTGTGTTTCCTACGTTTTCATCACTCATTAAAAATTTAAAGAAATTAGTCATACATACTCTCTTCCATTTATGAGATGCCCTCCTCAAGGCTGAAGAGATTTCGTTGCACTTTGCTTTTAGCTATGACTCAATTTCAGATTAATCTACACTCATGTCTAAAATTGAAAAAAAATGTCATCATGTGGTCATCCATGCTAAATAGACCCTTTTATTTTTCATTCCTTCACCCAATAACCTTTCGCAACGCAAATGCAAGAACATCAACAATGGTAATTAAAAAAGAAATGTTCTTCGGTACACGTACGTAATGAATATTCCAAAGTGACAAAGAACAACTTTGCTACGTAATTCAAAGCATCGAAATGAAAATTACTTTTGATTTATGTCATTCACACAATGATAATAATAATTTTAGAGATTAATTACTTAAATTTCTAAGTATGATGGATTGCAACTAATGACCTATCACATCAGACAACATCTTTATTCTTTTATTTTGATTTCACAATATCAAATATGCATCACATCATTCATGAATGATTAAAGTTTAAGTCAACCTCATTTTTTAACCATTTTTATGGTTCTTATATTATTTTCCATTATGTTCAAGTGCACTTACTCATGTCCATTTTAATTGTTCTACAATTCCATTCTATTTTAGTTATCGCCATTTACCTTAGGCATAGGGTTTAACTAGGGTCTTTCACTTCTAGTTTTTATTCCTCTCTAGCTCTCTTTCTATAAGTCCTTTCTTTTTTTTTACTTAACTCCCAACAAACCACCAAGACCAAACCACTAAGCATGAGCGGAAAACATAAAAACAAGAACCAAAAATAGCAATATACGAAGAAAAAATGGTATAATGACCATGGTCAAGGTCCACATTATAAAAAAAATTGTTGTAAAATTCAAGACATAGAAGCACTCTCCCCATATCTCACTCCCCTAATTTTTCATTTCTTCCCACATTTCCATGGCGTCATTTCCCTTTGAATTCTTATGCAAATAAGTTTTCTCAACACATGTTGTGTTAGTACAATTACCCTAAACATGATCATCCTATTATGTAATATCATAAGCACATGCTCCCATCATGCATCCAATAATACTTTAACTATTCCTATAGTTAAGATAAATAATAAATAACTTTTTAGAACCCTTATCTAGAGAATACCATCGACTAGTATCAATGTTTTATTAATGAAGTCACTAAATTCATATCAAAAGGAATATGTTCCACTTTTTCCATTCTCTCGTAAAAAACTTATTTTCCCTAGCATTTATTCCTAAAAAAAATGTATAATAATTTCCATAGTCTCCCCACCATCTTTTTAATCTACTTTTGGTTACAGGTTTACCATTACCCACTATTAGTCATCTGAGTCATGTTAGGACAAAAAATTCCTCAGATTCTTATGCATGCACATCCATGATTGTATGCGCCTTCCATCTCATCAATTTCAATCTATTTAGTGAACATGCATCCATGCATTATTTCATCCTTTGAATTTTTTTATCATTTCTATGTTATCATCACCAACTTATGGCATCTTCTCAAAACTTAAAAAGAGAAAAGGAAAAAAAATGCACTAAACTATCAAGAGCTCTGTTTAGATATTTCCATTCATAATTATGGCTATACCATTTAGCCATAAAATTTTGTGGTCTTTTTTTGCTGCTCCAAGGAATATAATCAAAATTCTTATGGTTTTTTCTATAGCAACATCTCAATTGAATATTTAAGTATAGACATTACAGTAAAAAACAATTTCAATCAACCAAATTGTTTTCTCGTTTCTGGTTCCAGCTAAACTTAACTGCTTTCTTTTGCGAAGATTCGATAAAATAGGGTATTTAGAGATGCGTTCAATGAATTTACAACACTAGTATGTAATCCCATAATGATCCAATGTCCATTAGCTCTTTTAGGTATATCTCAGTCTAGGATCAGTTTGACCCTTTTAGGCTTCATTGCAATTCCTCCTTTAGTTATTACACATTCTCAATATTGATTTTTACCTTAATTAAATCTATGCATACCAAGTTTCACATGAAAATGACATTCTCTGAATATTTACAACACTATTCCTATGTTATTTCCTTCTTTTCTTGTGTCCTGAAATAACCAAGACGCCATTGCCTTTCTCATTTTTAGTTTGATGTCTCAAATGGCTTCACTTTATTTTTCTTTTTCAAAACTAATTTCATCTCAATCATGAAACACTATGATATTATATCCTACCTTACCTATATTTTGATTGGTTAACAAGAATTTTAATCTTGTAATTCCTCTATATCACACAATTACCTACTTTCTCATGGTTCTTTTCTTGAAAAAATCACTGGCCATGATTTTTTCCACACTTATTACCTTATTTAGGTACCTAAGCTAAAAGAAATAAATAACTATAAGGAAAATCAATCTTTGATATTCCTAAATCAAGGAGGTAAAAATTATTCCTCTTGTAATATCTAGAAATATATACCAGTTTTGTGGGTAATAATTTTTCTATCATTATATTTTTCCATGGGTCTTATTAGTAACGAGGACTAGGCGTACTTATAACCACTATGGTGATTTATTTAAGAATGTAACACCCCTAGTTTATGCTTTTCTTTCAAAGCTAGACCTTTGAATTTAAATCCTAAGGGTAGTGGACCCCAATGGACAAGTATTTTGTGGATGTAATTAAATATTTAATTATAAAAAAATAAATAAAATAATTCTGTGCAGATTGAACAAAATGAGAATTATGAGATCACTTGCTAAATCCATGAGGATGGAAAGAGGCAAATATTTCCCAAAAAATCTTTCAAAAAATCCTTGAAAGAATTTATTTCCAAATTATATTTTGAGGAAAACCTAGTCTCCCCAATGATGTGGAGAGTAATTGGGAAGAGGTAAAAAGCTGGGAAAAGTAGAAAAAAGCTTTAAAAATCCCTAAATAAGGGAGGCCTAGGCAAACAGGAAGAAAAGCATCCTGTAATTCTGGACGTAGAATTAGAAACAAGCTTTGGGGAGCAAAAGCCTAAATAAGCTATTCCTGAACAGATTAGAGGTAGGTTTGGAATGGAAGTGATCTCAACTCGGGGGTGAGTTCTGGAGATAGACGGACTCTACGGTTGGGAGGAATGGTAAAGTACCAAAGTGGTATGCACAGAGTGTTATGAATGATTTACATTAATTATTGTTAAGTGTAAAGGTTAATGACTGTTGATGCATATTTCTTGGAATGTTTTGTTTATGCTGGTGTTCCATATGCTTACAGAATGGTAGAGTAATTAAACTCTCTCAGTCCTGCATAGTTGTAGGAACCAGAAATATGAGGACAAATCAGCTAGAAAATCTAAACCAGTCTTTGGTTTAAATCTGGAGATTATGTTTCCTCATAATTTATAACTATGTAACTTTAATTTATTTCTGTTATAAATAGAATTAATTCAGTAAACACTAGGGAAACCCAATAAAACCTGTGTGTAGGAGGAATTAAGTACATGCAGGGTAGAGCTATACATTAGTTGAATTAGCTAAGTGAATTTCAGACATATAGATTTACAAAACAACAGTGCATGTTTGTTTATAGATTTCCTTCTATAATAAGGACTGAATGGAAGAGTATATGGTTTAGTACTATAAATTCAATTATTATATATATATATATATATATATATATATATATATAGAAAGAAAGGAACATGACTAAACATGTTTACTAATCATGCAACCAAATGTGGTATGAGAATTATATATATATATATATATATATATATATATATATATATATATATATATATATATGTATAGATAGATATAATAACTGGTGTTAAAATCCTTCCTAAAACAAGGGACCAAACTTAACAATCACTGGAAATTATAAACTATGCATGTGAACCTGTATAAAATACATGCAGACTATACATGCTGTGAAAAATAACAAATAACTCACACATCAGATTTATATAAAATGCCAGTAGAAGTGTTAGCGAGAATAGAGCATACTGAATATGTTATATAATAAAACCAACATTTCCCGAGTCCATTATTATATACATCAGTAGGTAATATTTGTAAACCTTGAACCATGAGGCAAAAGTAGAGACATATTATTAGAGTAACATGACATATATACTCTCATAAACCAAATAATAAGAGTCAAAAAATTGTTGTAGCTAGGAATACTCTTGAAGAACAAATGTTTAGGTGCAATTAAAAATAATAGAATATGGAGGAAGCATAAATCCAAGATAAGACTAGTAACCTTATCATTTATACCCAGCAAGTAGACACAGACAGATACAGTCAAAAAGAAAACTCTTATCATAAGCATCAACATGAGATAACATATCTGAAATCACCAGAATATGACATAACCCTGCTCCTATCAACCAGGAACGGAATATATACATGTATATCTGAAATTCATATATAATTTCATGAACCCAAAATTTATAAATTATGATAGTCGGGTCCCATAACAGATAAATTGAAAAAAAATTGGTCCCAGTGACTATATTAGCAGAGTTGTAGTAAGACAGACCAAGTCCAATAAAATCCTTATTGTTACAGTACTAACGAGAAAATTTATATGACCCGAGTGGTCTGAACAAAAACATTCGGCATAATAACGATGTAAGAGTCTAGTCTCATTCCGACCCATATGCGGTGGATACCAACCTGAAAGCGCAACAGGAAGTGAAATTAAAATCAAATGAAACAACCATTTCACTGTATCTCCGAGAATTAAAATCGTTTGAAATCTGGATTACCTAAGAAAAAAAAGGGAGAATACAAATTGATTAGCTGATATGAATTATAATGCAGACAAATAAATAAAAAAGAAGAAAAAATAATAAAGTATTACCTTGCCGATGAGAAATCCCTTATCTCCAAAAACGACCTGAAACAGAGATAATCGGACAAAAAAAAAAAAAACAATTAGACAACCAGGACATCTGAGGTTGAACGAGGAAGTCAGGGGTTGAATTACAAAATTGAATTGATTTCTTTCCTGGGGTTATGGAGTGGTCGCCGTAGGGAAAGAGAGAAAAAATAAAATGCCACCATTCGAATGCCCTCAGGAAATTTACGAAAGACGAGGATGAGTACTCTCCTATTGAGAAATGATGTAGCATCAATACCAAATATTATCAACCAGAATATAAACATAAACAAACGAGAAGAAAATCTCCATGAGAGATGTGTTCAACTGATTGAGACAAATCCTCAACAGTAAACGAAATCAGATGAGAAATTTTTTATTAACCTCAGCTCTCACTCTATAACACAAACCGTAGGGCTATGAAGGAAGGATACGTAGCAAGGCTCAGTGCACAGAGCGTAGGCTTCATAATGGAGTTAGCGTAATACGCATCAATTCATACCTGAAAGGATAGATGCGCTCGAAGCCTACGCGAGAATACGCTTCGTTTCCTGCATCATGCAGAGTCTCAACATCGAAAGGCAAGCAGAACAAACGAACGACAGAAGAATCCGCTTCAATAATAACATAGATATTTATATGAACGTCTCAAATCCAACTGGCTGCGGATCCATAGTATATGCACAGATCGATCTGGAGAAATTGTCATTTAATACAATATAGCTTAACACATAAATGAAGATCTACGAAATCAATGCCACAGTACCATCAATCGTATCAGGTGGCCAGCATATTAAAAGAGCTTTATAGCATGGCATATTACAACCAAAACGTAAATACATAGAACCTCGAGCATGAAAGTAGCACAAACTAATAAAATTGAGAATCAACAGGGTGCTATCGAATAGAGGACAAGGAAATTCAACCAAGCTGCAATGGCCAAATACCTTAGCAACAGTGCCAACGAGGCATAACGAATGCATTGAAAATCAATTGCACAGATCTCCACATCAAACTTATCATAAATGAACAGTACGTTAGAGATCAATGACTCGATGATCACGCTCATATTAAATTCATGTCAATGACATGATGTGTAAATAGGAATAGACCTTGAGTAATTTGAAATGCAAACCTAGGGTTATAAGTCTTGGAGTGGGACGAAGATATAAAACCAATGATTCATAAATTCTACCTATAAGTCATAGAGTATACTATCGAACGCTAAGGTAGGGGTAGGATAAGCCTACGAGTATTATGTGAAAACATTAAAGAACATATCGAAATGTAGGAGCAAGCTTATATCAAGGGTAGGTGAACAATGTATATATATATATGGTGGTCCACATATATGTAATTAAAAAAAATATGCCACCAACATTTAGTGCAAGAGCACAATAAAATCATATTTGCAAGAGGAATAGAAGAAATAGGAATTCTATTCCATAGCAGATTATCAATGACAAATTTTGACAAATAGAATTGAACCACTGTGGTCAATAGAAACACAGAAATGAATCCCGATTAGAAAAAAAAAAAAAAAAAATTCCAGTGGGAAGGAGGAGACGTTACAAAGAACCATATGTTACAACATCTAACATACTCATGCTTCAGTTATGTGGTTAGTATAAGTTTTTCCTCGATATTATGTCATGTCTATCTAATCATGTTTTAACATTAAGTATTCTCACGAAAACTCTCTCTCATTACATTAAGGCTTGTGCTATATTTTATTTGTATGATACTGGGCTCTTAACCCCTCTTCTAGGCCCTTTTTTGTTGTATTTTTCATACCTTATAGTTTCTTCTATACTTTTTATTATTTGTAAATACTTCCTTCAATTCAATCATAAATCCCATACTAGATTATTTGTAGGAAATTTTTCTACTTAGTATATATGGTATGATGTTTCTTTTTATTGAACTCTTGACTAAATAAGCATTTAATCATATAAATAGTGTAATCATGTAAATATTTTTATTAGCATGCTCAGCTAAAGCTGAAGAGTGGGACCGGCTATGTTTGATGTTGGTTGCATGCTCCCAAATTCTCTTTTTTATGGAGCTGTTAGTTTCTCCTATGTAGAGAGTCCCATATGAGTAGGGGATTAAGTAAACACCTTTCATGTTTGTAGGGTCCACTGGGTTATTGAAAAATATAAGGGAGTTAGGAATTGGCTAAGGAATTTGAAGGTGGTTGAGACCTTATTCTTCTTAAGAATCTTCTTAATATATTTTTTTTCTTATGAGGATGAAGGGAATTTGACCAATGGAAATCAGATGCTAAAGGTTATTTCTTATCCTTGGCCATCTATTATCCTGTCAGAAAGCTTTGAGACCTTCGATATCTTTATAGCCATTTTTTTCAAATACTTTCAGAAGATGTGTTTTCTCCTCATTCAAGTTACTCTCATGAGGAATCCTCAGAGTCTGGGTGGCCAAGGTAATAATAACTTCAAATTTTTGTGTTGGTTGATGATGGGAGCTGGGACAAAAATATTATTTTGTGCAAGGATTTTTATGAAACACCTAGTAATAAATGGAACCATCTCCCTCCAAACATATAAAAACATAAAGGAATGGAAGGTTATGATTGGCCTTAACATTAATAATATATTAATCTACACATTAATATATTAAACTATACATAAATAAAATATATAAAAATTAACATGCATTAATCATGATTAACTTGGTTAACAATAGTCAAGCTCTACATAATGTCCAACCATGATTAATGATAGGCATGATGTTTTAACATGCTAATAATTAACCATATACATCATGATGAACATACTAGAGTCAACATGATGACATAGTCAAACATAGTTAACCTTTGTAGTCAATATTTAAATAGTTTACCATGGTCAATGTTAATAAACCATATTTTTACTATAACCAATTATATTCAATAATTTTCACCCATAGTCATCCTTATTCATCCTTAGTAAACCTTAATAAACTATATTAAACTACAGTTAACCATTCTTACTCAACCATAATCAAGTTTTATATTTTTTTAATAGTGTTAATGTTAATATGTTTCAAAACACACTTACCAATATTAATAAGGTTAAATAATTGTTTAATAACATATATTAATATTAATAATGTTTTGAAATGTTTAAGATTAGCTTGTCTTAATAAGATTAACCTCAATTCTTATTAATAAATTTCGATAATGATTGTTTGTACGATTTCAACGTGTATAATAATATTTGTATTAACACTGGTAAGATTCGAAAATATTTATCAATGAGGCTTATTAATAATTTTCAGGAAACCATAGACAACATTGCTCAACCATAATCAATGTTTGCAATTATGTACTAATATTAATATTAAAATTAATAAGGTTTAATAAAAATGTTTATTAATAAAATTAATATTAAAACTTATTAACATTAATAACATTAATATTAAGACTTATTAATAAGGCATTATATATATTTTGGTTTCATAATGAAATTTATTAAGGTTTATATTTAGTAATATTTAAGGTCTATTTCATATTTAATTTTAATAGTAATAATAACGATAAAGTTTATTAATAATATAGATATTAAGTTTTCTGAATAAGTCGTAGTATTTATATTTAAGAAGGGTTAATATTTATTTAATATTTATGTTTTGTTGAAATATTTTTAATACAAATTTTAATTTTTTTATAAACAATGTAAATATATTTAATTATGCTTAAACTAATTAAACTATGTTCAACCATATTAATCCATTGTTATGATGGAGAACAATATTTATCTATAGTTAAATATTGGCAACCATGGTTAACAATCTCTACCAATAGGAAACCACAATTGACCAGAGATAACCATCCTCAAAAAATTTCATTGCAATGTGACAAATAAATATCAACATCGAATGTGTTGAGAAAACAAATTCACACCGCATTACAACTAAAAAAAATAATCCCATCATATAAAAATAAATAAATCATCATTTTAGCACGACAAAAAAAGGATCAACGTCACAATATGTTCAACAATAAAAAAATATATGAAAAAACTAATCAACATGACAATATGATGAAAAAAATAAACATTGTAATGTGACAAATAAAAAAATGACATCGCACTAAGATGAACAAAGAACAATGTTACAACGTGATGAAATAGTAAAAGTCAACATGTATAGTCGACGTTTAAATAGTCAACTATTGTCAACCATATTTAACCATCTATTTCCCATAGTTTGTGATACGAAACCTTGATCATTCATATTGGTCCTTGGTAATCCTCAATTACCTTAATAAACCATATTAAAATACGTCCAACTATGATTAGCTATAGTAAATCATAGTTAACTTTCATCAGCGATGTTCAACCATAGTCAATGTTACTCAATCATAGTCAAGATTTAAAATTGTTTAATAATATTGATAGAGTGTTAATAAAGTTTAAAGTAGTTTAATCATAATGTTTATTCATAACCTTTATAGTAAGGTTTACTAATATGCTTCCATAAGCCTTTATCTATAAGGTTTTATTTCATAAAATTTAAAATTCTAGTTTTTATTTAATTTTGGAAATAATTAATAAAAATATTATTATTATTATTATTATTATTATTATTATTATTATTATTATGGTTTCTAAATAATTTTTAATATTTATATTTAATGAGATTTAAGATTTATTTAATATTTAATTGATATCCTAATGTGATGAATATATTTTGACATCCCAACATGTTAAACAAGAAATTCATGTCAAATTGTGATGAAAAGACTCAATATTGTAATATGAGAAATAAAAAAGAAACATCACAATATGAAAAACAAATAGTTGCTCTGTAATGTGACCAAAAAAAAAAAATTACTGGATTTAATGAGCTAAAATCAACATAACAAGGTGATGAATAAAAGAATGATGTTGCATTGTGATGAAAAAATAATAATGTTAAAACATAATGACAATGTAAAAAATTGTAAAAAATAGTAGACCTTTTTAGTCACCCTTTATAGACAATGTTTATGTTGGAACACCTAATCCTACATGGGTAGGTGTCGAATGCGAAAAGTCACAATGGAGTCCAAATGACCTTGGAATGTGAAACCAAGAGTCACACCATTGTATTATAAATGTACATCATGTATAATGGAAAAAATAAGAAAGCCTCACGCTTATCTTTCATTGTTTGCTGATTCTCTTGTGTGTGTGTTCATCTTTCTCATACACCATGTGTGTGTTTAACATAGTGTTTAACATGGTATCAGAGCAGGCGACTGCTGGCCCTGCTCCAAATTAAGTGAGCCATTTGTGTTTATGGCCTGTGCATATCTGCAAAAATTGTTGGAATTTTTGCAACATATAGAGAGTTTTTGCAGCAGTGGTTTTGCCGCATTCAGAAATTGGTTTGAAGAAGAGCAGCAGTGGTTTTGAATAAAAGCAGCATTTGTGGGGCATTCTGCAGGCTTTCTCACTGCACATTATTTTGCAAATTTCTACCTATTAAATTCCGCATTTTGAAGAACTGAAAATACCATTTTAAATTCGGTTTCTGAAGAAGTTTATGAGTTTTTTAGTGGAAAAGAATTCTAAGTTTTTCTACTGAAAAATTTCTTCATCTCTGCATTTTCCTACTGCTGGGCTACTAGAAAGATTTCTGAATTTTCACTGAAAGATATTTGAGTTTTCTGCAAATTTATAATTCTGCATTTATCCAATATTCTGCTACTGGAAGAAAAAATACTCTCTTTCTTGCCACATTTGTGAGATTTCTTACTCCTCTCTGCTGTTTTAAAAAATAAATAAAAAATAAAATAAAAATTCCTGCAACTCTCACTCAAACCCTCTGCACCCTCTCCTACGTCTCGACCCTCATCTCTCAACTACCCTGCAATCCTTATCGCTCCACACTACGCATACTCCCTACACTCCAGACCTCACCCATAGCACCTTACACACTCACAACACATTACCCTACGCTCCAGACCTCACCCACAACACCTTACACACTCACACCCGCCCCTCTCACGGTTCCCTCTCCCCACTGCACCCTTCGCTCCTCACCCGCAACCCTTCATCTCAATCACCACACTCGACCCTCCACTCACATCCCCACAGACTTCTCAAATATCACAGACGCCCCTATCACTCAAACGCTTCAGCACTGCGCCCCTTACCACCCTCCCTACACTCCTGCGCTCACCCAAATGCTTATCCCATACTCCACCCACCATACAACTCCATCCATGCTCCATCCATCAACTCGGCCTACTCTCCATACGCACTCTACCCACGGCGCCCTCCTTCCCATACGCTCAACTCAACCCTTCCATACAGCTCTCAACCCTCTCACCACGCCCTTTCGGCTCTCCTTCCCCCACTTGCATAATTTTCAATTTTTATTCCCTCTCTTTTTAAATCCGCCCCTTTTTTTAAATTAAATTCCCCCTATTTTTAATTAATTTATTTTTTAATTAATTTTTAATTAATTAAAAAAAAATACAAAAAAAACAACAGAGAGAGAGGAAAGAAAGAATATGAACATCAGAAATGAAGGAAATGGCATATGAAGAAAATGGACTGTACACATACAGAAGAAAAGTGAAGTTGATTGAATGATTTATGGCATATATCGAAGGGTGATTTTCTAAAGAGATTTGCATTTGAAGATAAATTGGTCCTCATTTTGAACAACAGTGGCATTCATTACTTGGACACAAAATTTCTGATTTGTGGAGTTTCTCTTAAGCTTTATTGCATTCTGCAGCAAGGTCAAGCATCCAAGCTTGTGAATCTCCTCTTTTTTGTTGAGTTGAGTTGAGTTGTTTTTGGTGTCAAACAACTCTTTGAAGAAAGAAAAATCAGCTGTCTTAAAGGCTTCTTGCATATTGTTTTTAGCTGCACATATTTTGCAGAGATATTGTATTGCATTGACATTGTAATTTGAGTAGATATTGCTTCTTCACAGTTGCAATCAATACTTGAGTTGTTGAAATTTTTTTGATTGCCCTCCATCATTTGAGGAGCAGATTTTGTATTTCCATAAGTCATTTGTATTTGTTATTGAATCACATTGTAAATGGGTGCATTTTCGGTTGAAGCCGACACCCTTTCATTTTTTGAGCCTAAATTGTTGAAAATGGCTAAAATCAATGAGGCATTAGTGTTGTTGAATAACCTCATTCATTCAAATGTTGATGATGTGATAAAATGAGTAAGGATGGTCTTTGTAACACTGAAAATTGTTTGCAAGATGCACAAGAAAAGATTGATTTTTTGCAGTTGGAATCTCAACTTTAGCAAGATAAACTTCAGTAAAAGAGTCACCATTCTGAACCTTTTTTTGTTTAGAATATTGAGAAGGACTCTCATCAAAAGAAAGTCAATAAAGTTGCAGTTGATTCCCATTCAATTCTTTGTACTAGAGCAGATGTACATGCAGATGCAACAGTTCAGCCTGCACTTCTCAAGCTGATCATCAGAACTTGGGAAGAGCTTGTCCACAATAAGCACCGAACTGGTCTTGGATATGACAAGGATGTGACCTTTCATATTACAGACTACACAAAGCCCATCATATTTCATAGTGTCAGATTCATGTATGACAGTTCACCTACAGCTGTTTCAGATCCGCTTCCACAACAACAGATTGTAAAATGCCAACACTATTATCGAGTTGGCCATATGAAACATCATTTTTTTTATCTTCATCCATGCAAGCACTGTGGTCGGCACACTCATGCTTTAGACAAATGCTTCAGAAACAAGCCTCCTGCAATAACAAAGATTCATTTTGGATGGATCGCTTCTTGGCAATGGGCATCAGCAGCCAAGAAGATGTTTAAGTCACATGTCAGAAGATGTTCACGGATATTGAGCAAACTTGAAGTTGAGTTTTCGCCATCATCTCACCTCGTCCCTGACAGGGGGGAAAATGGTGGTCATGTACAAGCTTCGACGTCAGATCAAGTGAGCCTGAGCCACAATCTCTCATTCTATGTTTAGAGTTGTAGCCAGAGACACATCAGTTCAAGCGAGCCTGAGCCACAATTCGTCCTTCCAGATTCAGAGATGTAGCCAGAGACACGGATGCCCATGAGCATGCCTTTGGTTGGTGGACAACCTTAAACCATCATATTTGGTTGTTGGTAATCCTAAAACCATCACAGGTAGTAGAACTCCCTTCTTTTAGGTCGAAGGTCTCCCTTTCATATATCAGGAACACTTCCTCTAGCAGAAGCCTTCAGCTTCTAGCCAGCTTTGGCTAAGTTCCAGGAAATGCTTCAAGAATTCCAGAGTTGTTGGTAATCCTAAAACCATCACAGGTAGTAGAACTCCCTTATTTTAGGTTGAAGGTCTCCCTTTTTTATGAGGGACAATTCCTCTAGCGTAAGCTTTCAGCTTCTTGGCAGTTTTGGAAGAGTTCTGGGAACTGCAACAATTTTTTCATTCCAGTGTTGGTGGTCATCCTTAAACCACCTATTTTTTCCAACATTTCAGAGAGTTGATTCAGCCCAAGTGCTGCCATGCATACTTTGCAGATTTGTATTACAACTCTCTTCTTGGACTCACACATACCCCTTCGGATTAAGGGGGGATGTTGGAACACCTAATCCTACATTAGTTGGTGTGGAATGCGAAAAGTCACAATGCAGTCCAAGTGACCTTGGAATGTGAAACCAAGAGTCACACCATTGTATTATAAATGTACATCATGTATAATGGAAAAAATAAGAAAGCCTCACGCTTATCTTTCATTTCTTGTTGAGTCTCTTATGTGTGTGTTCATCTTTCTCATACACCATGTGTGTGTTTAACATGGTGTTTAACAGTTTAGATATCAATAATGGTAAAAATTAATTAAGAATATGTTTGTGATGCTCAATGATAATCAATCTTATTCACTTATAGTCATATTTAGTGAATATTTGTCAATGATATTAAACTATATTAAACCGTGATTGCTCGTAGTTAACCATAATCAACTTTGATCAACTATATTTAACCTTACACACTCATAGTCAAAATTAAACTTATTTAATAATATTAGTAAGGTTTTAAATTATTTAATAATAATTTTTATTAAAAAAATTAATGTGTATGTTTATTAATGAGATTCAATAATTTTTTTTTCAAAATAAAGTATTATTTTTAATAACGTTTCATAATAATATTTCTAAAGGTTTATGTTTAATACAATTTAAGTATTATTTAATATTTCACTTTAAAGGAATAATAAAGATATGAATATTACTATTAAGGTTTATATATAATATTGATGTTGAGGTTTTGTATAAATATTAATATTTATATTTAATATAGGTTAAGGTTTTTTAATATTTAATTCAATATAAATTTCATAAATTTTCTCAATAATGTAACCATACTCAACTTCAATTATTGTTAAACTGAATAAATTATCTTTAATCATGTCGACTATGTTAATTCACAATTAACATGACCATTCATATTTATCTATAGCTAAAAAGTGAGAACCATAGGTAATATGTTCATCAATAGTCAACCAATGTTAACCATAGACAACTATATTCAATAATTGACATTGCAACATGAAAAATAGACATCATCACATTCTCTCAAACAAATATCAACATTGTAATTTGTCAAGTAAAAATTGATATCCCAATGTGATGAGAAAAAAATGACACCACACATCATGACCAAAACAATCGCAATGCTTTTTGACAAATAATAATCAACATTGTAAAGTGAACAAATAAAGATCAACATTGTAATGTGATAGAAAAAAATCAAGGCCTCATTCATAATCATCCACCTCAGTCTTATTCAACCATTAGAAATCGTAATAAACTACGGTTAGTCATATATTAACCACAATTAGTCATACTTGACTAAGATTTCCCACGGTTAGTCAGAGTCAAGCATTAGAAATCAAAGTTAACCATGCTCCACCTTATTCGATCATGAGCAATCATTGTCATATTTGATCAACTATGGTCATGGTATAGTCAAACGTAGTTAACTATTATCAACTTTAGCCAATCATGAACAAGCATGCTCATCTTTTATCAACAATAGCGACCATAGTCAACCATGGCCAACGATTGTTTTCCATAAAGAAAGTGGTCAACCATAGTTAGTTATGGTAACCATGGTTTACTATGGTAAACTATTGTTTGTCATAGCTAATTATTATATTCCATAGATAAATATGTTTTAAATGGTCCTCTATCATAACCATGGTTGAATTTGCTTTCCATCGTTGATCATAGTCAACCATGGTCAACCATCAACTTTAGTTAGCAATGGTAAACCATATCCAAAGATGGCCAACGAGGACCAACAATGACTAACCATTGTCATCTGTAGCTGACATTGTCAACCTTACAAAACCATGGTTAACTCATGTTGAACATGGAAAACAATCATCCATCCTCAACCAAGATCACCACTGTCAAGCTTGATCAACCATCTCCATCCATTGTCAACATGGACAACCATAATATAGGATAGAAAAATATGGTCAACACTGCACAAATTGATTAAACATGTTCACCCATAGTAAATATCATCAACCATGGTTAACATATCCAACCACCATCATCAACCATAATCAAATAGAAAAAATCATGGCTAACTCTACTCAATCATAATATATCATAGTCAACTATAATTAGATAGTTGCGAACAACCATGATTATCCATAGTCAACTTTATATTGAATATAACAAACTCTCATTAACCATGACATTAATATTTTTAGACATAGTTAACTTGTCAACCGTGGTCAACTAATTCTCCCCATGTACATTGGTCATCAACTAACACAACCACATTAATTAATGTAATAAATGTATATTGATTTACTAAATTTTACTCTTTATATTTCATTCAATATATAAATATCAAAATGACATAGATATATCAGCCACATTTACTATAAAATAAAAATGTGGTAAATAAATGTTATATAAACATTGTGATTGCACATATATTCTCCGGTTAACACAATATTCCACTAACAACCCACTTATATATGATACTTTAAAGAGCTGTATGTATAGATACTCTTTCTTAAATCCCCGGCAAATTTATAATCCAGATGTATGAGATGGTTTCAAGACTCACGTGCATAAAGGAGCCAGCAAAATTGCATAAACTCGTTTTCACTTAGTAAAGGATAAGCATGATTGTACACAGAATTTTATTCTCATTATCCTATCGAATAGAATAGTGTTTAAGTTACATCAGCTATTGCAAGGGAAGCTATTTATTCCATAACTTGCAAGACCCAAAAAACTCAAGCCCGGTTTGATTTGGATTGCCATCGCAATTAATACCGAAAAAGTTACGACCTGAGTTTATGAGTAGTAAAAATCACGGCTTCACTCTGATTTGTTTCGATACAGAAGTAAAGAACTGGTGGCTTTCAAGAACAACCTGAATTCATGATTTTCAATCTTTTAATGATAGACATACTTTGAATTTTAATATCCCATAGGTTATGGAAACTCAACATTGTATTGAAAGTCACGTGTCTTGTTTAATTGTAGTGAAAACGATGACCTTTAGTAATAGCGGCTGACTTCATTATTGAAGCCATGGCCATCAATAACATCAAAGGCCAACCATGGATAGCGAAACATATCACATTCAATCCTAAATGAAAAGCAATGAATGATTACTAACACCAAATTTAACGTACCTTAATGTTTAATTTGCTACTGTAAGCTTTCGTTTGACATTTCCACCCGCCAACTTTAAGTTCTTTTTGTTGATTTTCATGGTTTGAGTTTACTGGCAATGAAAGTTATAGCTTTACTAGAAGAAACCGCCCAATGCAATGCATTTCATAATTATGGACTTCATCATCGATAAATTTAATTTATGGTTTTCAAACATTTTTTTGGTTGGATTTGTTTTTGTTGTTATTGAAAGGCATAGTTTTCTCAATTCAAGTTTTCAAACAGTTTTTTAGGTTGGGTTTGTTTTTGTAGTTATTGAAAGGTATAGTTTTCACTGTAAATCAATTCAAGTTTATTTTTGATAATTTTCTATAAAGGAATTTTAATTCTAGAAATTATGGATTTTTAATTTTAAAAGTTATGGATTTTATTACAAATCAGTGATAATTTTCAAATCATTAAAAATAAATTATAATTCAAAATAATGAATATTTTTAATCATCAATAATTTAATACTGAATTTTCTTTTTCTTTTTTATTTCTAATTTTAATTAAAAAATAATAATAATTTAATTATTAATATAAAAAATAATATATATATTTTTTTAATTAATATTACAAATCTTAATTTTCATCATTTATGAAAATAAGATATGTCTTTTTTTCTTAATATTTAAAATCATAATTCTCACTCATTTCATATAATAAATTTTAAATATATCTTAAACCATTACACATAAGTTGAGTTATTTAAATATATTTTCAACCATTACACAAAAGTTAATTTATGACTTTCAATACCAATAAAATTAAACCATGATTTCAACTATACCAATATGCTTACATTAAAAAAGTCAAGCCACTCTATCAAATATTAATATTTTGAAATTTCACATTAAAAATCCTAATTTAATTTTCATGCCAAATTAACCATAATTTTTATTATCAATCTATAGAATGATATATTACTTACTTTTTATATTTTTAATACTAAAATATACACTTCACATTAATAAAAAAAGTAAACAAATAACTTTTAATAACAACAAAATCACTCTATATTTAATTTAAATTTACATATATATATGTTTTTTAACTTTCAGTAAGACTACATCTTTATCATCACATCGAAATGTATCACCCCTATCAGGTATTGAACTAGTAACTTCATATATCATAACTTTAATTAAAACTAATTGAAATTATATTCAATATAAGTTTATTGAACTTAGACTTTATTTAAAATTTCTTAACACTTTTATCTTTCTAATATTTATATTGTGCTTCTCTTAATATCTTACTTGTGATTTCACATTTATATACAAAAAAAAAAAAAAGAGACATTATAAAATATATATATATATATATATATATATATATATATATATATATATATATATTCACTTTCTTATTCTTATTATTATCATTATTATCATTTTGCTTAATAACTGAACTCTACCATATAGAGTTTTCAAAAAAATTATTTTCCATTACTGTCATCCAAAAATTAACTCATGAATTTTAATAATAATCAAATAAAATCATGTATACGTTATGTTTTTATATTTTTTTAATAGTAAAATGTTTATTTTTCTCTAATAAAAAACTAAAGGAATGACTTTCAATAGAAACAAACCAACCTCATAGTTAATTTGAATTGACATAGGAAATAGCTTTATATAAAAATCTATTCTAACCATAAATTTAACAAAGGCTAATAAACATTAAACTTTTAGGTGAAAACTTTTTTTTTAATAGTGTGACACTTCAAAAAAAAATTTGCACCTCCAAATATTATATTTATCTATGAAATTAATACATAATAATTAACATATATTTCTATATATGAAAAAATCATTTTTAAAATTTCATAAATCATAAATAGATTCTAAACATTGAAAATTCCTTGAATATATAGATTTTTTAAACAATATAGATTAGTGTAACATTCTCAAACCAAAATTCACGAACGGTAAATAAACACATAAAAAAAATTATTCACAACCTCCACGGAATGATCAACATACATTAAACACATTTCTATTAACTAATTAAAACATAAAACATATACCAAATAACTATTTAAAACATTTAACATATACCAATTATCTATTTAAAACATTAAATATCATAACCAAAGCGCATAAATATAGTCAATTATAAACCATGGTTTTTAATCCCCACAAGCTACTTGTATGGTTTGGTCTCGATTGTGATTTTAATTAACTATATCATTTATAGGGTCTACGGTCATGAATTGAATGTGTTACAGGTTAACCACCTGTCTCGATCCCTCCGTAGATTTACTTCGGATGCCCTTCCCTCCAGACCTGATCACCGGTCTAGCTGGCGTTAGACTTTGCCACTTGGCTCTCGGCTCATTTGACAGGTCACGTTCTTCCATAGAGCTCTGTAGTTGTGGTACAGAATGTTTTAAATGATTCGCCAGGTATCATAAATTCCATAGCGAATCTCGGTATCTGCGAGGGTATTCCCGCGGTTATTCCGATGTATTAACTTGGTGTTACATTTCACCGCCTTTCCATTTTTCCTGTTTTCCATCTACAACAGGGTTTTCGCTGGGGATTCTGGCAGGAGGTATTTCATCGAGGGTTTCCAGGTAAAATGGTTTTGTCTGCTTCCAGAGATATCAACAATCTGGCTCGATTAAGGTTTTCTTTAGCGATTCTGTTCCAGTATTCATGTTTCTGTTTTCTAATTATTTCCGTCGGAAGAATGTTAACGGGGTTTACTGTTTTGTTTTGATAGGAGCACCAGAGACTCCGTCCAATGTTATGTTCAGACTTTGTCGTTGATTCTTCTGCAAATCTCTGTTAATCAGCTACAGGTGAGAAAGTTAATGGAACTCCAAAGTCATTCCTCCCTCTGACTTGAATATGTAACAATATTTAGAACAGGGACTAAATTTTTCTTTTATGAAATTGTTTTCAATACAGAGGAGGTTTACGCTAGAGAGATAGCGGACTCCAAATCGAAAGGTAAACATAACGAGTTTATCCTACCAGCTTTCTTCCTTCTTGCGGAAGTTTAAGATTTCGTTTCTTAACTTTTTCCCCTTGTTGCAATTTCTGACATCGTTCCAGTTTGTGCTTGTAGGTTCGCGCACAACTTTCGCCGAGTTCTTCGAGCTCGTTTTCTTCAGCATTTAATGAGATTTCTCTCGACATGCAGGTACTTTCGACTGAAAATTGGTTCAATGTTATTACGGTGTTATACCGTCCGGTTCTCACTCAAGTTAGGATTCTCCAGCTTGCGCGGTTCCTTTTGGATACCATGCTTTGATCTGGTCTTTTCGGAGATTAGGAATCTAACAAAAGCATATGTATACGTTATTTTAAGAACGGCCGTTCTTCTGGCCGACAATGTTTTTCCTTCACACTAAAATTACTGCTACAGATTCCTATCCTTGGTTCTGTTGGTTTATACAGGGTTCATAATACCCTAGCCACTTTAAAATGTAATGCCTCTTATACAGTTAATATATATATATATATATATATACACAGGTTTTCGCCACTCATTCCTATTGTTATTTACCGTCGTTAATATCTTATTGGATCTTTTCTTTCGAGGTTTAAACTCTCAGTGGTTTGTTTCGATACAATGTAATTATTTTATTTTACACTTGTTTTTTTCTTGGAAAATTTCAGCTATGAGTTTCCGGCCTCATTCCACGACACACCAGCCTGTACATTTGCTCCTAAAATTACCAAGAGTTTACACAGGAATTAATGTGACATTTTAAGTGCATTTATCATATCAAGATTCTGTTTGTTTATTGAATATAGTTCTGTTGGTATACTGAATCAAGTTCAGTTTGTTTACAGAACTTACATTCTTTGTTTGCGTGGTTATTTCAACTTACCAGTCGATGGATTCTGTTTTTCATTTAAAAGCCCTTCTAAATATTTAAGTTTATCATAGGGTTTTGTTTTCAGAATTCTTACTTTTTCTTTGTTAACAATAAATATTCGGATTTAAGCGTACCTAATTCCTTACCCCTAGGGTTTACGACACCAGTCCGCCATCACGGGGCTGAGTATAGCTATTCCACATCCTATCACTCGGACAGGTTGCCGGTAAAAACTTTCAGCTACCCATCCTGAAAGTATTCTTCTTTCGCCTCAGAATTAAACGTTTCGTTCCAACATTTGTTCAACCCTATATTTTCTTTGATTCCCCGGTGGGGTTTCCTTCTTACATTTAAATGTTTCAAATACATATTCAGATTTTACTCATATTACAGAGTTTTCGGTTCCGGTCTTATTAGAAACTTTTACTACAAATAATAATAACTTCAAATTCTCGGTTCCCCATCATTAGTCTTATTATAAAAAGAATATTTTAGTCCTGCAAGTTGTCTCAGAAATAACATTCTAGCTTCTACTGATTATTTCCAGCATTAACACTCAACTATCAGAACTATAATAATAAGTCAACCTTATTCAATATGGTTTTATAAACAAACTAATACCATTGGGCAGAATAAAGAGATAAACAGTAGTGAACAGACAATTAACCTGCAACTTTCAGGATTTGGAGTTCCCAGATACTTATCTCTTTAGAATCAGAGTTTCTCAAACTGTTGTCCACCCGACCTTCAAGGGAGGCTATGAAGTCCTCCGCTTGCCCCCTAGCCTCAGAACACTGTATGGTGCCACGGGATTACAGTGGAGTAGACTGTTGTGACCTCTGGAATTCCATTCCAGTCACCAACAGCTAAATTAGCTCATCCAAGGGTTCCAAAGTTATCTTCCACTGGTCCACATACCAGCTCAAGAAAATACTTTCCTTCCCTAGCCAATTTTCCAGAACCCCCCCTCCTCCTCTGGATTTCCACTTTATCCACACAGGATGGGGTAACTGTTTTCCAACTGTACCAACCACCCTCTATTCTGAGAAACTAATACAACAGCTTAGAAGATTCTCTTTTTTTTTATTGATTGGTTTCTCTTAATAATGTTAAAAGATAAAATAAAATAATAATGTTTATCTCAACACATAATCCTCAAGTCTTTCTAGTCAAAATTAAATAAACAACTTTTTTAAAATAACTAATGCTTGTTAACTTTTAAATAAGGCTGTCACATCTTCCGCCCCAGGAAGTAACACCGTCCTCAGTGTTTTTAGCCCCTCTCTGGAAAAAGTTCTGGGTATGCTTCCCGCACAAATTTTTCTTCCTCCCAAGTAGCTTCGTCTGGTCCAAAGTGCTTCCGCTGCACTTTCACCTGAACGACTACTCTTTTGCGGAGTTCAATTTCCCTCCGATCAAGTATGCATAGAGGCTCTACCAGGAACTCTCCATCCGGTTCTACCTGCAAGGCATAGAGTGTTTCTAAGTCAGTACATTTAGAGATATACAACTCACAAACTAGGATTATCTTATCCTTTTTCCTACCTGAATATTCTGCCAATGAATTACATGTTTCTCATCATGTATGTATCGCTTCAGCAAGGATACATGAAACACGTTATGTACCCGAATGTGACTTGGTAGTGCCAATCTATAGGCTACTAGTCCGATTCTTTCCAATATTTGGAAAGGGCCACAATACCGAGGAGCCAGCTTAGCACAAGAGGTCCACCTCATAGTGCTTCTTTTAGGCTTAATTCGTACATATACGTGGTCTCCTATCCCAAATTCTCGGTAAGATCTTTTCCGGTCTGCATACACATTTTGCCTATCTTGCGCGACTTTCAAATTATGTCTTATTATTTTTACCTCTGCCTCCATTTCAGCCAACATTTTAGGTCCCAACAACAATTTTGTTTCGGGACTACTCCAGTTTATAGGCGTGCGACATTTCCTACCGTATAATGCTTCAAAGGGGCTCATTTTCAGAGACTCCTGATACCCATTATTGTATGCAAACTCTACCAGATGCAAGTAGTCTTCCCACTTGGTGGGTTGCTGCATTACATACATTCGCAGCATGTCTTCCAAAATTTGATTGACCCTCTCTGTCTGCCCATCCGTTTGAGGATGATAAGCAGTGCTAAAGTGTATCTGGGTTCCCAATCCAGAAAATAAAGTTTTCCAAAACGCAGATGTAAACTTAACATCTCGATCGGAAATCACTGTGTGAGGTATGTCATGCAACCTAAAGATCTCCCTCATAAATATATCCATGATTTGTACTGTCTTATAGGTAGATTGCACAGGTATGAAATGGGCGGATTTGCTTAGTCGGTCCACCACTACCATAATAGAGTCATTCTACTTCCTTGTTCGTGGTAACCCTGTGATGAAGTCCAATGAGATAACTTCCCACTTCCATTCAGGAATGGGTATAGGTTGCAGTAACCCAGCAGGATGCTGATGTTCAGCTTTAACCTGCTGACACTCTAGACACTTGTTTATGTATTCAGCAATGTCCTTACGCATTCCTGGCCAATAATAAACTTTCCTTACAGCTGTAAGCATCTTCTGATATCCAGGATGACCGGCGTAATTGCTGCGGTGAAATTCATTTAGGATCAAATCTTTAAGATTAGTGCGGTTAGGCACATAAATCTTTCCGTGAAACGTTAAAGCCTGATCTTCACTCTCCCCAAACTCTGTTACTTTGTCTTGCTGTTTGTCATTGTTCATCTGCTACCACAGGAACTTATATTCTGGATCGCTTTGAGCTTCTTCCGTCAATTGATTCAACAGTTGGCTTTCCAACTGGTTAAAATATAGAGCAAACAGACCGTGTAATTTTCTGCTTAAAACGTCGGCAACATTATTTTCTTTCCCTTTAACGTGTTGAATATCCATGTCCAACTCACTCAGAAATGCATTCCACCTTGCCTGTCTAGAGTTTAAATCTGCTTGTTTAAAATAACTGGTCAAGCTGCTATGATCTGTTTTCAGCACAAATCTCTTACCCAGTAGATAGTGCCTCCATACTCGGAGGGCGTGGACTACTGCAGTAAGTTCTAAATCGTAAGCAGAATACTTCTGTTCATGATCCTTAAGCTTCCTTGACTCATAGGCTATCACTTTTCCCTCTTGAGTTAAAACTGCTCCAACTCCCTCTTTACTAGCATCCGTACAGACTTCATAGTTTTTCTTTGGGTCACCTACCTTCAGTACTGGAGCTGTAGTTAAGAGTTGTTTTAATTTTTTGAAACTATCCTGGCATTCTTTTGTCCATCTAAAAAGCTTGCCCTTCTTCTGTAACGTTGTAATGGGAAATGCAATTTTGGAGAATCCTTGTATGAATCTTCTATAATACCCGGCTAAGCCCATGAAAGATCTAATGTCTGCCACGTTCTGAGGCACTTGCCATTCCATGATGGCTTTGATCTTTTTGGGATCAAAATCTATCCCTTCAGTTGTTATGACGTGTCCTAAGTACTGAATTTCTGTTTTAAAGAAATCGCACTTGTTGAATTTAGCATAGAGCTGATGCTTTCTTAATGTTTCCAACACTATGCGCAAATGTTCCTTATCCTCTTATTCATATTTAGAGTACACTAGGATATCATCAATAAAAATGAGCACGAAATTATCTAGAAATCGATGAAATACACCATTCATTAGCCTCATAAAAGTTGCTGGTGCATTGGTTAAGCCAAAAGGCAGCACAACAAATTCATAATGACCGTATCGAGTGCGGAAGGTTGTTTTGCAGATATCATCATCTTTAATCCAAACTTGATGATATCCGGATCTTAAATCAATCTTGGAAAATACCTTAGCCCCTCTTACCTGGTCAAAAAAATCGTTAATTCTCAGTAAGGGGTACTTGTTTTTAACAGTCAGCTTATTAAGCTTCCTGTAGTCCATACACATGCGCAACGTCCCATCTTTCTTTTTAGCGAACAGGACCGGTGCGCCCCATGGTGACACACTTGGATGAATATAGCCCTTGTCTAACAACTCTTGTAACTGTATCTTTAATTCTGTTAACTCTGGCACACTCATCCGATACGGGGCTCTTGATACCGGTGAGGCACCCGGCAGCAACTCAATAGTGAAATCAATATCCCTCTTGGGTGGTAGTCCAGGAATTTCCTCTGGAAATACGTCCATAAATTCCTGCACTACAGGAATATCTTCTAGTATTGGGGATTTTTCCTTGGAATCTGTATATCCTACTTGAATAGCATACAGCTAGCACCCTTTTCTGATACACTTACCCAACTGAGATGCGGTTATTGGCCATATTTGTACCGGCTTTTTAACCCCTTGAATCACTTTCTGCGTACCATCTTTCTTTCTGAATGAAATTGTCTTATCCTTACAGTCTACCACTGTCCAATGTCTTTCCAGCCAATCCATACCCAATAACACATCGTATGATCCCAACGGTAAGATATTCAGATCTACCTCTATCTGTTGTTCTGCCACTTCCAGCACACAGTTAGGAATTTTCGCTGTTATCTTACGTTTCGCCCCAGTGGCTAACTGTACCAGCCAAGAATTCCTAAATTTATGTTCTTTCAATTTACATAACTCTACTAACTTAGGACTAATGTAACTCAGACTTGCTCCAGGATCAACTAGAATTGAAACATGTTTAGTTAGTAATGTACCTTCTAGTTCAATCATTGTAGGTTGAAAATCAGCCTACCGATCTTCTAGCGCTGCGTTGATGCGATGTACGCTACGCGCGACATCTCCTACTATAGATGCCTCCTGCAGATTTTCTACAGTTTCACTTTTGTTCCACCTGGGATAGTTCTTAAAATAGTGAGCCTCCCCACAGCCCCAGCATTGCAAGGGAGGTTTAGAGTTCTGTCCTAAATCAGGTTTACTTGATGCTTCTGTGGGCTTCTCCTCAGCTGGCCATTTGATTCTTTGATGGTTTCTCCCAAACTGCTTGCTGATTGTATTTTGTGCTACATTTCGGAAACTGCTTTTTTTACTGTTTTTAAAGGTAGAGTTACTTTTCTGTCCTTTCTTCGGCTGCCAGCCTTTTCCCGCATCACTCTTGATCTTATTTTGCTGATAACACAATCGTGCTTTTCATATAGCCTCATCCATAGTTTGGGGGTTAACAAATTCTATCCGCTCTCTCGTATGAGCGGGTAGGCTGCTTAAAAATATCTGTACCTTGGCCTTCTCTTCTCGAAGATAGGGTACATATCGCAGTAGCGAAGTGAACTTTGACACATATTCATCTATAGTCATCTGTCCCAATATGAGGTCATGGAATTCTTTTGCCTTGTCGTCATAAAATATTTCTGTCAGGTATTTATCTTTAAAATACTGCTGGAACAGTTCCCAGGTTATGTCGCGTTCATCAATTATGCGCACATTCTTCACTTCTTCCCACCACAGAGGGCTTTGTCCCATAATTGATATATGGCCAGCCTAGCCTTAAAGTTGCTGCTGTACTCATAAACCTGGAAATATTTGTTTATATTTATTAGCCAAGCTTCAGCCGCTTCTTCTGCCTCACCGTCAAATGTTGGTGGCTTAATCTTGCAAAATTCTCCTTGGAGCTCTACTTTTTGTCTTTTAAGGTCCTGCTGGCCAGACAAGTTGCCCGACTCCACCTCTTGATAGTTCTTGTTTTTACTCCTTTGAGAGACACTCTTTTCAGTTTTGTCCTCAGCATTATTCAGGGTCTGCTGATCTTCTGGCTCTGTTGATAGTTCTTTCTCAGCACTAGGGTGCTTTGTTCCCTGGTTCTGTCTATCAGATAGACTCTTCAGGATCTTCTCTTGATCCTGTATTAACTTCTCATTGTCCCTTCGAACTCTTATCATCTCTTCCTGAAGTTGTTGTACCGTATTTAACAAGAAGGTAGTTTGTTTTTGCTGCTCTTCAAGCAGTCGGCTGGTCTTTTCGTGTTGTTCTACAGTTAATTGTACCCACATTTCTGGGTTCAAAACTGTGGAAACTCGAGTCCCCTCAGGTTGCGATTGGGTTGCCATTGTATTTTCTCCCCTTAGTGTTTAGAATCACAAACATACTGTTAGTAGACCCTTAAGATCCCAGTGTAGCAACTTAGGCTCTGATACCACTTGTAACATTCTCAAACCAAAATTCACGAACAGTAAATAAACACATAAAAAAAATTTATTCACAACCTCCACGGAATGATCAACATACATTAAACACATTTCTGTTAACTAATTAAAACATCAAACATATACCAAATACCTATTTAAAACACTTAAAATATACCAATTATCTATTTAAAACATTAAATATCATAACCAAAGCACATAAATATAGTCAATTATAAACCATGGTTTTTAATCCCCACAAGCTACTTGTATGGTTTGGCCTCGATTGTGATTTTAATTAACTATATCATTTATAGGGTCTACGGTCATGAATTGAATGTGTTACAGGTTAACCACCTGTCTCGATCCCTCCGTAGATTTACTTCAGATGCCCGTCCCTCCAGACCTGATCGCCGGTCTAGCTGGCGTTAGACTTTGCCACTTGGCTCTCGGCTCATTTGACAGGTCACGTTCTTCTATAGAGCTCTGTAGTTGCGGTACAGAATGTTTTAAATGATTCACTAGGTATCATAAATTCCATAGCGAATCTTGGTATGCGCGAGGGTATTCCCGCGGTTATTCCGATGTATCAACTTGGCGTTACATTTCACTGCCTTTCCATTTTTCCTGTTTTCCATCTGCAACAGGGTTTTCGCTGGGGATTCCGGCAGGAGGTATTTCGTCGAGGGTTTCTACGTAAAATGGTTTTGTCCGCTTCCAGAGATATCAACCATCTGGCTCGATTAAGGTTTTCTTTAGCGATTCTGTTCCAGTATTCATGTTTCTGTTTTCTAATTATTTCTGTCGGAAGAATGTTAATGGGGTTTACTGTTTTGTTTTGACAGGAGGACCAGAGACTCCATCCAATCCTATGTTCAGACTTTGCTGTTGATTCTTCTGCAAATCTCTGTTAATTAGCTACAGGTGAGAAAGTTAATGGAACTCCGAAGTCGTTCCTCCCTCTGACTTGAATATGTAACAATATTTAGAACAGGGACTAAATTTTTCTTTTATGAAATTGTTTTCAATACAGAGGAGGTTTACGCTAGAGAGATAGCGGACTCCAAATCGAAAGGTAAACATAACGAGTTTATCCTACCAGCTTTCTTCCTTCTTGTGGAAGTTTAAGATTTCGTTTCTTAAGTTTTTCCCCTTATTGCAATTTCTGACATTGTTCCAGTTTATGCTTGCAGGTTCACTCACAACTTTCCCCGAGTCCTTTGAGCTCGTTTTCTTCAGCATTTAATGAGATTTCTCTCGGCATGCAGGTACTTCCGTCTGAAAACTGGTTCAATGTTATTACGGTGTTATACTGCCCGGTTCTCACTCAAGTTAGGATTCTCCAGCTTGCACGGTTCCTTTTGGATACCATGCTTTGAGCTGGTCTTTTCGGAGATTAGGAATCTAACAAAAGCATATGTATAAGTTATTTTAAGAACGGCCGTTCTTCTGGCCGATAATTTTTTTCCTTCGCACTAAAATTATTGCTACAGATTCCTGTCCTTGGTTCTGTTGGTTTATACAGGGTTCATAATACCCTAGCCACTTTAAAATGTAATTCCTCTTATACAGTTAATATATATATATATATATATACACAGGTTTTTGCCACTCATTCCTGTTGTTATTTACCATCGTTAATATCTTATTGGATCTTTTCTTCCGAGGTTTAAACTCTCGGTGGTTTGTTTCGATACAATGTAATTATTTTAGTTTACACTTGTTTTTTTCTTGGAAAATTTCAGCTATGAGTTTCCGGCCTCATTCCAGGACACACCAGCCTGTACATTTGCTCCTAAAATTACCAAGAGTTTACACAGGAATTAATGTGACATTTTAAGTGCATTTATCATATCAAGATTCTGTTTGTTTACTGAATATAGTTCTGTTGGTATACTGAATCAAGTTCAGTTTGTTTACAGTAATTACATTCTTTGTTTGCATGGTTATTTCAACTTACCAGTCGATGGATTCTGTTTTTCATTTAAAATCCCTTCTAAATATTTAAGTTTATCATAGGGTTTTGTTTTCAGAATTCTTACTTTTGCTTTGTTAACAATAAAGATTCGGATTTAAGCGTACCTAATTCCTTACCCCTAGGGTTTATGGCACCAGTCCACTGTCACGGGGCTGAGTATAGCTATTCCACATCCTATCACTCGGACAGGTTGCCGGTAAAAACTTTCGGCTACCCATCCTGAAAGTATTCTTCTTTCGCCTCAGAATTACAGGTTTCGTTCCAACATTTGTTCAACCATGTATTTTATTTGATTCCCCGGCGGGGTTTCCTTCTTACATTTAAATGTTTCAAATACATATTCAGATTTTACTCATATTACAGAGTTTTCGGTTCCGGTCTTATTAGAAAATTTTACTACAAATAATAATAACTTCAAATTCTCGGTTCCCCATCCTTACTCTTATTATCAAAAGAATATTTTAGTCCTGCAAGTTGTCTCAGAAATAACATTCTAGCTTCTACTGATTATTTCCAGCATTAACACTCAACTATCAGAACTATAATAATAAGTCAGCCTTATTCAATACAGTTTTATAAACGAACTAATACCATTTGGCAGAATAAAGAGATAAACAGTAGTGAATAGACAATTAACCTGCAACTTTTAGGATTTGGAGTTTCCAGATACTTATCTGTTTAGAATCAGAGTTTCTCAAAATGTTGTCCACTCGACCTTCAAGGGAGGCTATGACGTCCTCCGCTTGCCCCCTAGCCTCAGAACACTGTATGGTGCCACGGGATTACAATGGAGTAGACTGCTGTGACCTCTGGAATTCCATTCCAGTCACCAACAGCTAAATTAGCTCATCCAAGGGTTCCAAAGTTATCTTCCACTGGTCCACATACCAGCTCAAGAAAATACTTTCCTTCCCTAGCCAATTTTCCAGAACCCCCCCTCCTCCTCTGGATTTCCACTTTATCCACACAGGAGGGGGTAACTATTTTCCAACTGTCCCAACCACCATCTATTCTGAGAAGCTAATACAACAGCTTAGAAGATTCTCTTTTTTTTTTATTGATTGGTTTCTCTTAATAATGCTAAAAGATAAAATAAAATAATAATATTTATTTCAACACATAATCCTCAAGTCTTTCTAGTCAAAATTAAATAAACAACTTGTTTAAACTAACTAATACTTGTTAACTTTTAAATAAAGCTGTCACAATTAGATATACCATTCCAAAAAATATTTACTTTATTGAAAATTAATTCTTAAATAAAAAATTAAAATATAAAAAAATGACACTTCAACGTGATAGAAAATAATAGTAATAATGTTCCAATTACTTAACAAAATATATATGAGCAGTAATGGATTTATTACTAAACAAAGCTAACATAATTTATTGTCTAATTTAGTGGGGAAAGCTTTGTTTTGGCATATGCATTTAACTTTTTTTTTTCTGCTTTCTTTTTTCTTTTTTAATTTTGTTGTTGTTGCTGCTACGTTGGTAATCAAAACTAATCCATTTGAGAATCATGAATTGAACTTATGGTTTTTAATTGTTGAATTTGTTTTTTTTGAGATTATGGTTTTTACTATCAATAAATTCAATTCATAATTATAGAAAATTTTGAATAAAATACTTTTAAGATTTTATTATGATTAAAATTATTGATTTTATTATATACAAATAATACGTTTCAATATTATTGAAATTAAACTATAAATCAAATCACTAAATTTACTTTATACAATTAATGAATAATTATATATAATTTAATATTTTTTTAACATTCAAATCATTTAATATTAAATATTTAATTTAAATATTAATAAAAATAAAATTATCTATATATATATATATATATATATATATATATATATATATATATATATATATTAGAAATATTAAAATTGATAACATTTATTATTTATCAAAATCATATATAACCACTTTCTATTAATAATATTGATGATAAATCACACAACATTTAATATAAATATTTTTTAAATAATTATACATAAGGTGAACTATAACTATCAATACCAATAAACTCAATAAATATATATATATATATATATATATATATATATATATATATATATATATATATATATATATATATATATATTTATATTTTAAAGTTAATATAAAAATATTATAGATATTAAAATAATTTGGTTATGTATTCAATTGAAATATGGAAATATAAATATTATATATTTTTTAATTTACTTTAATTTACTTCAAAATAATTTTAAAAATTTATTAAAAATTTATGTTATTTTATATGGATATGAAAGTATTTTACTTATTAGAGTGAAATAATTTTAATATATTTCTTTCTTATTGACTTACAATATGAAAAATTAACAAAACAAACAGATTTAGAGTAAGATTATGTTTTATAATATTTTTAAGTAAATCCAACTATTCATATTTATTTATAATATGAACTAGCAATTGCATTATCTGTTACAAAGGAAACGTTGTAAAGCAATAACATAGGAAAGTGGTAACATAGGAAAGACTAGTATAGAAGAAAAAATGTGTGATATATTAAGTGATTTAATTGAATATTTAACTTATTACTATGAATTATTTTATTAAAAAAAAATATAGGAAATTGTAGGTGCACTTGGTATGCTTAGATTCTGAATTAATTATATGATTGGTTTAGAGAATTAGTGGCTTTGTTTTCTTATTCTAGGGACAGTGGTAGAATTCATATTTTCATTATTTCTAAACTAATTCAGGAATCAATAATTTCACTAGTAGTTTCACTACTTTTATTTTGGTGGGACCCTTAGGATATCCTTAGTAGTTTTAGAGAACTTCACAAAGGAAGTCTTTCGGAAAATGGTTTCATCCAATGCATTTTAAATAAGATACAATGCATTAGAATTCATTATTCTATGTTCTCAAGCATTCATCAATGCCTATTAGGTTGCTTCATTTGTTCATTCTTAATATCAACAAAATAAATAGTTTTATTGATCAAATTTCATATTTTTTCCCTGCAAAATAAGGAATTGGGGAAAATCATTGGCTAACTACCTCTTTCAATGAGAAAATTTTAACGCAGATATGTTATATCATATAAATGAGTAGTAATTTAATTCCCATTATTCCCCATATATCATTAGAATATGGATACAACTTATTCTTTATTAGAAATTGTGAGAGAGCAGAAACGCACAGCATTCACGCACAAATAATTATTTTCTATATTCAATAATCAGAGATACATCAAATATATATAGTTAAACTAATCCTAGTCTTAGAGATAGAAGTTGAGAGAATCTCTCAACTTCCTCAACAACCCAATCCAAGATATACTAAAGTAAGCATAATCCCAACTAATTCTAATACCCTCCCTTAATGCTTACTTTACAAAACATATAATAATTAATCACAATTACAACACTGTAAAATTTCATCTCTTTGTCTGATCTGGTCTTCATTAACACTTGTACCCACTCTGAGATCTCATAGGAAACGCTCTTTTCTCCACCATTTTTGAGCTACCATTCAACCCATTTAAAATACATTTGTTTCTGACCAACAATAATGAACTTTGCAAGATTAACAGTATTGACAACTCGGCTTGTCGGGGCTTCCGCGATAGAGCTGACAAGTGATGAACCATCCTATGGACCAATCACCATCTGTCGGATATTTCGCTTTCAGCTATCCATAAGTGGCTAGGCAAATGGTCTGAATACTGAATGTGTTCAAGAGCTAATCTAACAACTTGACCTGCTTGTAACCTGTAACTGATGCTCCTTGGCCCGTATCACAACAAGATCAGCATATAACAAATTCTCACAATCAAATTAGCCAATTTTTCTCTCGTCCCTGTAGGACGTCAAGAACGACTAATTTAAATAATGTTAAATTGTTCATAGCTGGTTCTGCACTATACACATCTCACAACAAATTTCACATAATATATATCTAACAACCAGCTTTAATTTCTCTAGCATTATAGCACCTTTCTCCTGAAAATTTCTAGCAATTACAACCTCTGTCTTTCGCAAATAAATTTGCAGCTTCCATCAAACACTCTTATTACATATAGTTGACCAAAAACGCAGTTGGGTCAACTCATATGATGAAGAAACTTCGAAAATTTCTGTGTAAAGGAAGCGACATCATTTAGAGAGAATTGAACATCCGATTGCATCTGCAATTGGGAGTTTCGAGAGAATCGAAGAAAGGAGGCCGTCAAGCAGTGCAGACAATCTATCGGCCATCACCATAAAATTAACAGCATCTTGTATTTACCGAACTTGGATAGAGGTAGCCACGCACGTCTGCAAATATCATATTTTAAAAGGTTTGGAGTAGAACCAAATACAAGTAACCAAAAATCTGTGTTTGGCATATACACAGCGAGATAAAGTCCAAATGCCCAGTAAATAAAAACAAATTGCGCTGGATATTTATGAATCACCAAGATGGCTATGCAGTTCAGAGATGGTCTCCAAACGTGGCTTCCATGGCGGCAAGGCCTACTGCCGAGTCGTACGTTTGACTAAGGAAGGAAAAACAATATTTTTCATAAGGAGTACGTTATTGGCGGAAAGAAATAAAGCGAGTTCTTCTTTTCTGAGTAGAAGTTTCAATCACACGATTGATCCTTGAGAAGATTAGGAAGAAGAAACAATCCTTGCGCCGCCTTTATTAATCTTATTAGTGAGAGAATCATCTGTTGCTTCCTCTTGTTTTATTGAATCTGTTACTATGTCTGCAGAAGACTCTGGCTGAAACCTATAAACAATACATACGCATAGAAATTCACATAGTAATTTACACAAATCCTATTTCTGTAAAATCAATTATCACAATTTCCTCTTCATTTTCCTGAGCACTCCCGTGAGGGATTAAGCTCAGCTTGGCTCCAATACCATATTGGAAATTGTGAGAGAGCAGAAATGCACAGCATTCACACACAAATAATTATTTTCTATATTCAATAATCAGAGATACATCAAATATATATAGTTAAACTAATCCTAATCTTAGAGAGAGAAGTTGAGAGAATCTCTCAACTTCCTCAACAACCCAATCCAAGATATACTAAAGTAAGCATAATCCTAACTAATTCTAATATTCTTCACTTTAGCTCAGTTATGTAAGGTTTACTAATAAGAAAGGGTAATTATTGTATTGTTGCTTGAGTACAAATGGATGACTACTCTATTATAGTTTCAGAGCTCCTGACTAATAGGACATACACAACTTGATAACAGATTATTGGGGGTAGAAAATTTGTTATTGCGCACATTTCATCGTCTTTAATGCATATAAAGGGAGAGTAATTTCATTCCCATAATCTCCCATATATCATTCAAATATGGATACAAATTATTCATCACTTTAGCTAAGTTTTGTAAGGTTTACCCTAATAAGAAAGGGTTATTATTGTATTGTGGCTTGACCAACTACAAAGGGATGACTACAAGAACTTCTATTATAGTTTATGGGTCTTGACTAATAGGACATAGAGAACTTGATAAGAGATTATTAGGGACATAAAATTTGTTATTGCGCACATTGCATCTTAACTTGAATGCATATATAATCCAAGATGCACATCCATTAAGGAATTTCGGGAAAATCTTACATTGCATGTCTGTTATTCATGCAGTGTCACACAAAATTACGGAAAAGGGACTTGTGAAGGGCCTTTTTGTCTAGCCCGGCCTAGCTTAACTTATTATATCCATGTGTAGCCTAGTCTAATTTAGTGCATCGTAGCCCACTCTAGCTTAGCCTACCCTAATCTAACACAATCTAGATTCATCAGAATTTATATATATACATGTACTATAAATGTTTCCTAAAAACTAATTTTAGGAAACATTTATAGTACAATTTAATTTTGTCATAAATATTAAAAAATAAAAGCATTACCAATTTATATTATATAAATTCAAACATTGATTTTGTACTGCACAAATTCATCAACCATGTTCACCCATAGTAAATATCATCAACCATAGTTAACATATCGAAACAAAGTAAACCATCATCAACCATAATGGAACAAGAAAAACCGTCGCTAACTCTAGTCAATCATAATATATCATAGTCAACTATAACTAAATAGTTGTGAACACATTTATCATCAACTAGCACCACCACATTTTAATGTGGTAAATCTATATTGATTTACTAAATTTTACTCTTTTATATCTCATTCAATATATAGATATCAAAATGACATAGATATATGAGCTACATTTACTATAAAATACAAATGTAGTAAATAAATGTTATATAAACATTTTGATTGTACATAAATTCTCCGGTTAACACAATATCCCACTAACAAACCACTTATATCATACTTTAACGAGTCTGTAAAAATCACGGCTTGACTTCGATTTTTTTCGATACTGGTGGCTTTCAAGAACAACCTGAATTCATGATTTTCAAGAAATGGTGGCTTTCCGGAACAACCTGAATTCATGATTTTCAATCTATTATCGATAGCCATAATTTGAATTTTAATTTCCCATAGGCTATGGAAACTCAACATTGTATTGAATGTCACGGGTCTTGTTTGATTGTAGTCAAAACGATGACCTTCAGTAATAGCGGCTGACTTCATTATTGAAGCCATGGCCACCAATAATATCAAAGGCCAACCATCGATAGCGAAACCTATCATATTCAATCCTAAATGAAAAGCAATGATTGATTACTAACACCAAATTTAACGCACCTTTCGTTTCACATTTGCACCCGCCAACTTAAAGTTCTTTTTGTTGATTTTCATGGTTTGAGTTTATTGGCAATGAAAGTTATACCTTTACTAGAAGAAACTGCCCAATGCAATGCATTGTTGATTTTCATGGTTTGAGTTTATTGGCAATGAAAGTTATAGCTTTACTAGAAGAAACCGCCCAATGCAATGCATTGATAATTACGGACGTCATCATCAATAAATTTAATTTATGGTTTTCAAACATTTTTTTGGTTGGATTTGTTTTTGTTGTTATTGAAAGGCATAGTTTTCACAATAAAGCAATTCAAGTTTTCAAATAATTTTTATAAACCAATTCAAGTTTTCAAACAATTTTTTGGTTGGGTTTGTTTTTGTTTTTTTTTTGGGTTTGTTTTTGTTATAAATCAATTCAAGTTTATTTTTGATAATTATTAATTTTACAAGTTATGGATTTCTAACTTTAAAAGTTATGGATTTTATTAAAAATCAATTATAATTTTCAAATCATTAAAATTAAATTATAATTCAAAATAATGAATATTTCATGACATTAAAGATTAATCATGAATAATTTAATATGGAATTTCCTTTTTCTCTTTCATTTCTACTCTTTACTTAAAAAAAAAAATTGATTAATTTAATTATTAATATAAAAATATATATATACTTTTTTTTTAATTAATATTACAAATTTTAGTTTTCATTGTTTATGAAAATCATATATATCTTTTTTTCCAAATATTAAAAATCATAATTCTCACTCCTTTCATATAATAAATTCTAAATATATTTTAAACCATTACACATAAGTTGAGTTATTTAAATATATTTTAAACCATTACATATAAGTTAATGTAACTTCTTGATTTAGTTTTTACTTTTTACATGTTTAGACATAGTATGAATTAGAACGAATGAGGCACTTGTTAAGGATATTAAGACATAAATTTTTATTTTAAAGTATTTAATTAAATGATAGTTTTATTCATGAAGAAGAATCCAGACTTTCCATAGTGTCAGAGAATATATGTCTATGTATGAAGAAATGAAGAAATGATGGAAGGATTAAGGTCAAAATTATAGAGAGGAAATTTTTAAAAAGAGGCGACAACAATGAATATCTTAGGTAATTGTGTGGTAAAAATATTCCAAGAAATTCAGGAAGAGGTTGACACAATTCGGATAGTTACCAATCCGAGAAAGTATTTAAAGGAAAATCGGGGTTCTGTACAGAATAATTAGAGGGATAAGCATTGTATGTTGATTCTGAGTTTTCCAGAGCTTGCGGGTGTACCAGTGGAACTCAAGGAATTTACCCTGAAGAAGTTGACTGAATTTTTCAATCCCGACATTAAACCTCTCGTGTCTTACAATTTTCCTCAGACGTGGTGTGGAGAAGGGAGGAGTAGAGGATGTAATCACTTCGCTCAAGGTTGGGTGGAATGAGCAATTATTGAGACAAATTTCTAAAACTCTGAAGTAGGTACATACAACACTTCAGTTTAAATTTTTGTTGCTCTGTATCTAATTCTTATTTTGTTAGCAAATGACAATAAATGTTAAAAGAATTATCAATATTTTAATCCCTGTTACTGTATAAGATATGAATATGAAATTTTAGAAGCATAATAGATAATCATTATTATATTTCGTCAGAACAAATTGAGAATATAGATAAAGAAGTTTGAGATAATTATGTAAATCTTTCCTAAAAGCTGAATGTTGATAATTTAGAAATTCTTTATTATTGTTCTAATATAGAATGTAGAAGCTATGAGGATATAAAATTTATAATATATATTGTACAAGGAAATGTAAAATTTCAAGTAGATTATCAATTCTAGAAAATTTAGCTGAGATAGAGCACGAAACATCTCCCTAGAATTTATAAGCGTAAGAGGAAACTATAAACAGTTTGTAAAACTCGAATAGTAAAATATTATGGAAACTATAGTAATATTTATTGTGGTTCTGTAGAAGAAAGAAACAATAGGAAGATAAAGAAGCTTGTACTAGAATTACGCAGAGTACGACAGAGAGATAACTAACAAGATTTACGGAATACTAAACATTTATCTCATAACTGCTATGAATATTGAAAATGCTAACCTATTTCATAAACTGTGCAGAAAACATGTATATCTTGACCAAAGCTCTCCATTTTCGATAACGATGACTCTGTGGATTTAGAGCCAGAACATGTTGTAAAGTTTTATTCCTAGTCCTAGTAGATTCCTCATCAGAGTTTTGTGAGACCTCATAGATAAAAGAAAAAGAATTTCAGTACCAAACTAGAATATATGCTGAAAATGGAATAGAAAAAATAGTTATTATAATAAACCAAGAAAGTCTTTAGCTATATTTAAGAGTAGGAAACTGAATTATATACAGAATCTCTCGGTTACAAAGAAATATTGGAAATTTTCATGTTAACCAAAATGATTCAAACAAATATTTACTCCGATAGTTTCGTAAACAAGTAGCATTGAAGAAGGGAACTTAAATTCCATTACAAATTTCAGAAAGAACATAACCATAACAAAGAAACTGATAAACCCTCGCTGAAAGTAAATTACTCAAACAAAAGAGTAATTTTAAATTATACATGAACTATAGTATTGAGCCAAAGGAGGAACTATTTTGTCTCTCACTCTTCATTTAAATAAAACAAACAAATCTAGATGTGAAAACTAAATCCGAACTCCGAAAGCATGAGACCTCGCCTAAAGGGCAAGTGAAGGGAGGTTGAATATTACAATTTTGTGCATACAGTATAAAGGAATTTTGAGATTAATTGGTCAAAAACACTTACCCTTTGGGTTAAGCAAGAAATAAGGTTGATGTCATTCCTTTCAATCATAATCCGCAAGCATCGAACAGTTTCTATATAAACTTGCAGTGAACAAAAAAGATGGGTTAAGCAATGGGTCGAATTGAAAGGTAGTAACCCAAAAACCCTTAACAAAAAGAATAGCCAGAAAGAAAAACATTGATTTCATAAGCGTTGAGGTTGATGAAGAGATGTCTAAATTTGTAGAGACGCTTCAGCCAAGTAGACCAGCCACTGATGGAAATCGAGAGCCAAGAGGCATGCAACCAAAAGGAAGGACCGATAGAGCCATGGCCTGGTTCCAAAGGAAACCACAACAAGGACTCAGCAAAAGTAAACATTTCAGTGTGTTTCAGACATAAAAATAAACCCTAGCCCTAGAAGCAGTGGAATACTCATAGAATGCAATTCAGCGAGTTGTAGAGCCAAAGTTTGTAATAGTGAAACAAAAAACAATGAGCCGCAGTGGGAGTTGGGGGGGGGGGTGGGTGGTTACCCTAACCCACCACTTCAAACCTGAGTGTCATTGAACGCATGGATCTAATATCTAACGGTGGGGGGATCGCCTATACAGCGGATTAGATGTGACTGGAATGGAAAACAAGGATAGACATTTATTGCTAAAATAAAATCAAGCCTATCCTGTGAATTAAAATATAACAATGTTTAATTATAACCAGGGTAAGACTTTAAACTCAAATCATGACCATAAAAATTAAAGTTTGAATATCTTGTAATGTACGCAGTAGTTAATCTGAGAGTTAATTGCTGGGTACTTTGTTGTGTCATTGGGATTACCAACATATTAACTTTTGTTACAACCTTATTTATATATATTTACGGAATGCATAGAATTTTAGATTATGTTAAAATTCATATGTAGTGTGAATCCATTTACATCTCGTAAATAGTTTAAGTGTTTTATCTAGGTAGGTAATTTGTAAAAAAATGTTTTTTATTAATGGTAAATATAGGTGGTTAATGTGGAAGGTGTTACAAGTGGTATTAGAGAATAATTTATAAACTGGGCCAAATGGGCCAAAACCATACTTACTATTGTGTTGGGAATTTTATGAAATTAATGATTTGATATTGTGATAAGTACAGGAACCAGGTTCCTATAAGTAATAATGAGAAGACGATCAAGTGAACACCCAGATCAAAACATGGGGGAGACTCATCCAGTAACCAATCCTAAAGTCAGTCCTGAGATGTGGGTGTAACTAAGCATGGACCAACATCAGCACACAAGTAGAATGCTGGAAGAACAACATCGACAGACAAATAGATTGTTGGATAATGTTCAAAAGATACGAATATAAATGCTAACAATTCGCAGTGACAATGAAATATTGATGAGAGAACAAGAGAGGATATTGAAGAGTCTGTCAGATAGACAGAATCCTCCCTATGGAAAACCAAGCCCTGAGATAGATACTCAAGAAAACAGGGATGAATGCCAAAGAATATAGGATCATGTGGAATACAGTGGAATGCCAAGAATTCATAAAAGTCAAACATATAATGAGTTTGAATTTGGAAATGTTATGGAGGAGTAGGAACTGAAAAAGAAGAGGGTGGAGTCACACGGAGAATTCCAGAAGATCAAGCCTCCTAACTTTGATGGAAAGGCAGAGGAAATGGCGGCAGATTGGATTATAAATATGAATAAATACTTTCACGTGTATGAGTATAACATCAAGCTTAAATCTAGCCTATCCATCTATGAGTTGTGGGAGAAATAAACCCTGTGGTGGGAGGAAGTGAAGAATGTAAGAGGAGTAGAAGACCAAAACGTAACTTGCGATAAGTTTTACAGTACTTTAAAGACAAGTGCTGAAATGAAATATTTTATGATGAGAAGTTCTGAGAGTTTCATTATTTGAAATTGGGGAAAATGACTATGAACGAGTTTGTTACAAAATTCAAGTCTTTACAAAGATATGTACTCTACTTGCGTGATCAAAAAGCCAAGGTGCAATGTTCTTTAAGCAGTTTTCCAATTCATATGATGGAAAGGATTGAGTTTATGAATCCGAAGACCATGGATGTGCTATCAGTAGTTCAAGGTGAAGGGAGAAGTTGGAAAAATTGGCGACCTTAAAAGGGGCATAATTTTTTTTCCAATAACAGAAATAGCAGATCCAGCAATTTCAAAAATGCAGCAAGACATCCACTCAACAAACATAATGGTAAGAACAAAAACAGAACTAAGTGGACAGGGGGAGAAAGGCCTAGTGAAGCTTCTAGTAGACGAAATATTGGGAAACCCTAGAAACCCTCATAGCAGTGATGGGGATGTGGAGATGCTCATTATTTTAAGAACTTTCCACATCAAGGACGGAGTGAGGTAGCAACAAATCTTCAAGAAACGTCAACAGTGGGGGATTTAGCTGAGGACATACCCAGAATCAACGCAATGTTGGAGGATCAAAAAGTGGATTAGCAACCAACCGTGATAGAATTAGAATGTAAGATTCAAACCCGAGCTGCTTCTATTCTAGTTGATCTTGGTTCTAGTTTGAGCTACATACACGCTCATGTAGTTGAAAGAAGTAAATTGCAGGAATAGAAATTTAAAAATCCATGGCTGGTATAGCTGGCTACAGGGACTAGCTTGATGGGTTCATACTAAGGCACCTGACTGTGAATTAAAAATTGGGGACCAGCACATAACTGTGGAACTCAATGTTCTACCATTGGGCTCTTATGATATATTGTTGGGAATGGATTAGCTAGAAATACACTGGTCTTTGGTGGATCGTAAAAATAAATTTATACATTTCAAGTCTAAAGACGGGTCAAGACAGGAACTGCGGGTCATTAAAAATCCTTTGAAGTTGTGACCCATTACTGCATCACAACTAAGTAAATGTATACGGAAGAGCTGCCAGCGTTATGCAATTGAAGTTGGGTTCAGCAATACAAAAGACAAAACTACTATGTTAGAAAATATTCTTATTGTGCAAGTATTTCAAGATGTTTTTTCTAAGGAGATTCAAGGGCTGCCACCAAAAAGGGATATTGATTGTACTATTGAGTTAATACCTGGAGCAGCACCTATGTGTCGGACTCCCTATAGAATGAGTGTACCGAAATTAACAAAATTAAATTTGCAAATGCAAGAGTTGATGGATAAAGGTTATATTCGGCCAAGTGTGTCCCCATGGGAAGCACCAGTGTTGTTTTTAAGGAAGAAGGATGGTACCATGCGTATGTGTATTGATTATTGTTAGCTCAACAAGCTCATTGTTAAAAACAACTACCCCCTTCCACGCATTGATGATTCATTTGACCAAGTCAAGGGAGCTATAGTGTTCTCCAAAATAGACTTAAGGTCCAGCTACCATCAGATCCAAATCAAGGATGAAGATATAAGAAATACAACTTTTTGTACCACGTATGGACACTACGAGTTTGTGGTGCTACCATTTGGATTAACCAACGCACCAACAAAATTTATGAGTTTAATGCATGTAATTTTCCACCCATACTTGGATAAGTTTGTGTTAATATTTATTTATGATATCCTAATTTACTCTAAAAATAAAGAAGAGCACAAAGAACATCTGTGTATTGTGCTAAAAATGTTAAGAGGGTATCAACTCTATGCCAAGTTTAGCAAATGTGATTTCTTTAAAGAGTAGATCCAATATATGGGGCATGTAATTTTTACAAAAGGAATAGATGTAGACCTGGAAAAGATAAAAAAAATTATGGAATGGAAGATAACAAAAAATGTGGGAGACATACCTTCATTTATGGGTTTGGATGGTTACTACCAACGATTTATTAATCTCTTCTCCAAAAAAGATTATCTTGTTACTTCTTTGCAACAGAAAGGAAGAGTTTTCAAATGGACACAAGAATGTCAAAACAGTTTTTAGTTATTAAAAGAACTGTTAACTACTACACCTGTTTTGAAGGTCGTAGATCGAAGCAAGGAATTTGAGATATGTACCGATGCATGCAAAGAAGGTGTAGGAGAAGTGTTGACCTAGGAAGGAAAAGTCATAGCATTTGAATCTAGGAAGCTGAAGGATCATGAGCAGAGATATTCATCATATGATTTGGAACTGACTGCATTTGTGCATGCCTTACAGATATGGAGGCATTATGTGCTAGGAAATAGTTTTGTGGTGAGGAATTATCATAGTAGCTTAACAATCTACTTTAAACAAGCTGATCTGAATGTCCGCCAAGAAAGATGGAATGCATTTCTTAGCGAATTTTATTTCGATATTCAACATGTAAAAGGAAAAGAGAACAAAGTGGAGGATGCCTTGAGAAGAAAATTGCATGGCATTTATGAACTATATTTCACCCATAATGAATCAAATTTTCAAGAGTAGATTTTGGAAGCAGCAAGGGAGGACTCAGAATATCAGAATTTGTGGCAGCAGATAAAAGAAGATGAGAAAAGAGGAAAATAGTTTGAATATGAACTCAATGAAAAATAGCTTCCTATTTTCTGAAAAATGATAGATATTCCCAACCAGGAGAGTCTAAAAAGAATTATTTTGGATGAGTATCATAGAAGTAACTATGTCAGGCATATGGGTTACCAAAACATGTTGAAAAAAATCAAAAAATACCATACTTGGCCAAGGATGAGAAGGGACATAGCAGAATATTGGACCAAGTGCCTAAAATGCCAGCAGATTAAGGTAGAACATCAGCACCCTGCGAGATTGCTTTAACCAATCCCAGTGCTTGAATGGAAGTGGGAAGTTTTTCACTTGAATTTACTATGGGCCTATCAAAAAAAAAGGCATAACGATTCAATTATGGTGGTAATTGATAGACTCAGCAAAGTGGAACATTTTATTCCTGTTCAATCTACTTATAAGACGGTGCAAATTGTTGATATTTTTATGAAAAGGATTTTTAGATTACATGGTATTCCCTGAGAAATCATTTCAGATCATGATGTGAAATTCACATTAGCGTTTTGGAAGACACTATTTAGTGGACCGAGTACGCAAATACAATTTAGCACTTCTTACCATCCCCAAACGGTTGGGAAAATAGAATGGGTGAATAAAGTCTTAGAAGACATGATACGCATCTATGTGATGTAACAACCAACGAAATGGGAGGAGTACCTACACTTCGTCGCTTTTTCCTACAATAATGGATATCAAGAATCTCTTAAGATGAGCCCTTTCGAGGTATTGTATCGGAGACAGTGTTGAACTGCCACACACTAGAGTAGCCCAGAAAATAGAATGATGCTTGGCCCTGATATGATCGTAGAGATGGAGCAGGAGGTTAAGAAAATTAGATAAAATCTGAAGGCGACTTAGGACAGACAAAATTTCTATGTAGACAGGAAAAGAATTTTTGGGAATATGCAATAGGGGACCATGTGTATGTGAGAATCAAGCCAAAGAGAAACACTCTGCATTGGAGCACTTGTTCCAAATTGGCTCCCCACTACTGCAGACCTTTTGAAGTCTTAGAAAGGATAGGGTCGGTGGCCTATTGTTTGGCTTTACCAAGCCATATATTGGTGCACAATGTCTTTCATGTTCCTTTATTGAAGGCCTATGTGCAAGATTCCAAGCACACCACACATTGGCAGGGTATACATTTAAGTCGAACAGGACATACAATTTACATACAATGATTTCTCATTTGAACTAATTCAAAATATTGTTTCTTGTAGGTAGAACCAGACAGCAAGTTCCTGGTAGAACTACAACATATGCTAGATCAGAGAGAAATAACGCTCTGGAAGCAAGTCATCCCCCAAGTTAAGGTGCAATGGAAGAACTTTGTCCAGGAGGAGGCCACTTGGGAAGATGAAAAATTTATGCTTGAGGCTTTTCCGAAATTGTTCTCAGGAAATGAGTAACACCAAGGATGGTGTTTTCCTCCAGGGGGGAAGATGTAACTTCTTGATTTAGTTTTTACTTTTTACTTGTTTAGAAATAGTTTGAATTAGAAAGAACAAGGCATTTGTTAAGGATAATAAGTCATAACTTTTTATTTTAAAGTATTTAATTAAATGACAATATTATTTTGAGTAAAAGGTGAAAGTAAATGTGTGGTAAAAATATTTGAAGAAACCCAGGAAGAGGTTGAGGGACTTTTTATAGTTACCAATACCAAAAAGGATTTAAATGAAAACCCTAGTAGGGAATGGGGGTTTTGTGCAGAAGAATTAGAGGGCTAAGCATTGTATGTTGATCCTGAGTTGTCTAGAGGTTGTGGGAGTACCAGTGGAACTCAAGGAATTTACCCTTAAGAAGTTGACTGCATTTTTCAATCCCGAGGTTAAACTTCCTATCTCTTAAAATTTTCCTCAGACCTGGTGCGGAGCAAGGGGGGAGAAAAGGATGTAATCGCCTCACTCAAGGTTTGGCGGACCAGGTAGTTACTGAGACAAATTCCTAAAACTTTGAAGTAGGTACATACCACACTTCAGTTTAAATTTTTGTTTCTCTATATCTAATTCTTATTTTGTTAGTAAATTAGAATAAATGTGTAAAGAATTATCAGTATTTTAATCCCTGTTACTATATAAGATATGAATATGAGATTTTGGAAACATAACTGATAATCATTATTATATTTCATAATAATAGAGTGCGACTATAGATAAAGAAGTTTGAGATAATTATGTAAATCTTTCCTAAAAGCTGAATGTTGATAATTCATAAATTATTTATTATTGTTATAATAAAGAACGTAGAAGCTATGAGGATATAAAAATTATAAGATATAGTGTAAAACGAAATGTAAAATTTCAAGTAGATTATCAATTCTGGAAAGTTTAGTCAAGAGAGAGCACAAAAAATCTCCCTAGAATTGAGAAGCATAAAAGGAGACTATAAGAAAATTGTAAAACTCGAATAGTAAAATATTATGGAAACTACAGTAATCTTTATTGTTGTTCTGTAGAAGAAAGAAACAATAACAAGATAAAGAATCTTGTACAAAAATTACGCAGAGTACGGTAGAGAGATAACTAACAAGATTTATGAAATAGTAAACATTTACTTCATAACTGTTGTAAATATTGAACGTGCTAACCTATTTCATAAATTGTGCAAACAACATGTATATGTTGACCAGAGCTCTCCATTTACGACAACGATGACTATGTGGATTTAGAGCTAGAACTTATTTTAATGTTTTGTTCCTGGTCCAAGCAGATTCCTCATTGGAGTTTTGTGAGACCTCACAGATAAAAGCAAAGAATCTTAGTATTGAACTAGAATATACGTTGAAAATGGAATAGAAAAGATAGTCATTATAATAAACCAAGTAAGCATTTAGCTATATTTAATAGCATAACACTGAATTATATACAAAATCCTAGGTTACAAAGAAATATTAGAAATTTTCATGTTAACCAAAATGAATCAAAAAAATATTTACTCTGATAGTTTCGTAATCAAATAGCATCACAGAAGGGAACTTAAATTCCATTACAAATGTTGGAAATAACTTAACCATAAGAGAGAAACTGATAAACCCTCATTGAAAGTAAATAACACGAACAACGGAGTAATTTTAAATTATAGATGAACTATAGTAACGAGCCAGAGGAGAAACTCTTTTTTCTCTAACTCTTCATTTAAATAAAACAGATAAATCTAGATGTGAAAACTAAATCTGAACTCTGGAAGCATGACACCTTGCCTACAAGGCAAGTGAAGGGAGGTTTAATATTACAATTTGTGCATACAATATAAAGGAATTTTTAGATTAATTGGTTGAAAACCCTTACCCTTTGGGTGAAGCAATAAATAAGTTTGATGCCATTCCTTTCAATGATAATCCACAAGCATCGAACAGTTCCTATATAACCTTGCAGTAAACAAAACAAATGGGTTAATAAATGGGTCGAATTGAAAGATAGTAACCCAAGAACCCTTAACAAAAAGAATAGCCAAAAAGAAAAACATTTATTTAACAAGCACTGTAAACCTAGTACGTTACCTTACTGACAAGATTGTGGGGGTTTGTTGAGTTTGATGAAGAGATGCTTGAAGCTACAGAGACACTTCGGCCAAGTAGACCAGCCACTGATGGAAATCGAAAGCCAAGAGGCATGCAACAAATAGGAAGCACTGACGGATCCATGGCCTAGTCCCAAAGGAAACCATGACAAGGACTCAGCAAAAGTAAACATTTCGGTGTGTTTCAGACATAACAATAAACCCCAACCCTAGAAGCAGCGGAATACTCATAGAATGAAATTCAGCCAGTTGTAGAGCCAAAGTTTGTAATAGTGAAATGAAAAAAAATGAGCTACAGTGGGAGTTGGGGGGTTGGGTGGTTACCCTAACCTACCCGTTCAAACCTGAGCGTCGTTGATCACATGGATCCGAGATCTAATGGTGGGGGGATCGCCAATACAATGGATTAGATGTGACCAGAATAGAAAACAAGGATAGACATTTATTGCTGAAATAAAATCAAGTTAGTCCCATGAACTAAATATAACAATGTTTAATTATAACCAGGGTAAAACTTTAAACTCAGATCATGACCATAACGATTAAAGTTTGAATATCTTGTAATGCATGCAATAATTAATCCGAGAGTTAATTTCTGGGTACTTTGTTGTCATATTGTTGGGATTACCAACATATTAACTTTTGTTATAACTTTATTTATATATGTTTATGGAGTGCATAGCATTTTAGATTATGTTAAAATTCATATCTAGTGTGAATCCATTTACATCTCGTAAACAGTTTAAGTGTGGTATCCAGGTGAGTAATTTGTATAAAATTGTTTTTTTATTAATGGTAAATATAGGTGATTAATGTGGAAGGTGTTACAAGTGGTATCAGAGAATAAGTTATAAACTGGGCCAAATGGGCCAAAACCATACTTACTGTTGTGTTGGGAATTTTATGAAATTAATGATTTGATATTGTGATAAGTACAGGAACCAGGTTCCTATAAATAATAATGAGAAGATGATCAAGTGAACACCCATATAAAAAAATGGGGAAGACTCATCCGGTAACCAATCCTAAAGTCAGTCTCGAGATGTGGGTGCAGCTAAGCGTGGACCAACATCAACAGACAAGCAGAATGCTGGAAGAAAAGTAGTGATAGACAAATAGATTGTTGGATAATGTTCAACAACTACAAATATAAATGCTTACAATTCGCAGTGATAATGAAATATTGATGAGAGAACAAGAGAGGATATTGAAGAGTCTGTCAGACAGACAAAATCCTTCCAATGGACAACCAAGCCCTGAGATAAATACTCAGGAAAATAGGGATCAATGCCAAGGAATACAGGATCGTGTGGAATATAGTCGAATGCCAATAATCCATAAAAGTCAAACATATAATGAGGTTGAATCTCGAAATGTTATGGAGGAGTAGGAACTGAAAAAAAAGAGGCTGGATTTACAAGGAGAATTCCAAAAGATCAAACCTCCTACCTTTGATGTAGAGGCGGAGGAAATGGTGGAAGATTGGATTATTAATATGAATAAATAATTTCAGGTGTATGAGTATAACATCAAGCTTAAATCTAGCCTAGCCATCTATGAGTTGTGGGAGAAATAAACCCTATGGTGGGAGGAAGTGAAGAATGTAAGAGGAGTAAAAGACCAAAACGTAACTTGCGATAAGTTTCAGCAGTACTTTAAAGACAAGTGCTTAGCTAAAATATTTTATGATGAGAAGTTCTGACTATGGACAATTTTGTTACAAAATTCATGTCTTTGCAAAGATATGTACCCTACCTGCGTGATCAAAAATCCAAGGTGCAATATTCTTTGAACAATTTTCCAATTCATATGAAGGAAAGGATTGAGTTTATGAATCCGAAGACCATGGATGTGCTATTAGCAGTCCAAGGTGAAGGGAGAAGTTGGAAAAATTGGCCACGTCAAAAGGGGAAGAAATTTTTTTCCAATAACAGAAATAGCAGATCCAACAATTTCAAAAATTTTGCAAGACATCTACTCAACAAACATAATGGTAAGAGCCAAAACACAACTAAGTGGACAGGGGAATAAATGCCTAGTGAAGCTTCTAGTGGACGAGATATTGGGCAATCGTAGAAACCCTCTTTGTAGTGCTGGGGATGTGGAGAAGCTCATTATTTGAAGAACTTTCCACATCAAGGACGGAGTGAGGTAGCAAAAAATCTTCAAGAAATGTCAACGGTGGGGAATGTAGCTCAGGACATACCCAGAATCAACGCAACGCTGGAGGATCAACAAGTGGATTAGCAACCGACCATGATAGAATTAGAATGTAAGATTCAAACCCGAGCTACTTCTATTCTAGTTGATATTGGTGCCAGTTTGAGCTACATACACCCTCATGTAGTTGAAAGAAGTAAATTGCAAGGATAGAAATTTAAAAATCCATGGCTGGTATAGCTGGCTACAGGGACTAGAATATGTGTTCATACTAAGTTACGTGACTGTGAATTAAAAATTTGGGACTAGCACATAACTGTGGAACTCAATGTTCTACCATTGGGCTCTTATGATATATTGTTGGGAATGGATTGGCTAGAAAGACACTGGTCTTTAGTGGATCGTAAAAATAAATTTATACATTTCAAGTCTAAAGATGGGTCAAGACAGGAACTACAGGACATTAAAAATCCTTTGAGCTATGACCCATTACTACATCACAACTAAGTAAATGTATATGGAAGAGCTACCAGCTTTATGAAATTGAAGTTGGGTTCACCAATACAAAAGACAAAACTGTTATGTTAGAAAATATTCTTATTGTGCAAGAATTTCAAGATGATTTTCCTAAGGAGATTCGAGGGTTGCCACCAAAAAGAGATATTGATTTTAATATTGAGTTAATACATGGAGCAGCACCTATGTCTCGGACTCCCTATAGAATGAGTGTACCGAAATTAACATAATTAAAGTTGCAAATACAGGAGTTGACGGATAAAGGTTATATTCGGCCAAGTGTGTCCCCATTGGAAGAAACGGTGTTGTTTGTGAGGAAGAGGGATGGTACTATGCGTATGTGTATGGATTATTGTCAACTCAACAAGCTCACTGTTAAAAACAAGTACCCCCTTCCATGCATTGATGATTTATTTGACCAAGTCAAGAGAGATAAAATGTTCTCCAAAATTGACTAAAGGTCCAGCTACCATCAGATCCAAATCAAGGATGAAGATATAAGCAAGAAAAATTTCCTTACCACGTATGGACACTACGAGTTTGTGGTGCTACCATTTGGATTAACCAATGCACCAACAACATTTATGAGTTTAATGATGGAATTTTCCACTCATAGTTGGATAAGTTTTTGTTAATATTTATTTATGATATCCTAATTTACTCTAAAAATCAAGAAGAGCACAAAGAAAATATGTGTATTGTGCTAAAAACGCTAAGAGGGTATCAGCTCTATGCCAAGTTTAATAAATGTGATTTCCTTAAAGAGTAGATCCAATATATGGGGCATGTAATTTCAACAGAAGGGATAGTTGTAGACCCAGAAAAGATAAAAAAAATTATGGAATGGAAGGTACCAAAAAATTTGGCGGACATACCTTCATTTATGGGTTTGGCTGGTTACTACCAGCAATTTATTAATCTCTTCTCCAAAAAATATTATCCTATTACTTATTTGCAATAGAAAGGAAGCGTTTTCAAATGGACACAAGAATGTCAAAACATTTTTTAGTTATTAAAAGAACTGTTAACTACTACACCTATTTTGAAGGTCGCAAATCCAAGCAACAAATTTGAGGTATGTACCGATCCATGCAAAGAAGGTGTAGGAGAAGTGTTGACCTAGGAAGGAAAAGTCATGGCATATGAATCTAGGAAGCTTAAGGATCATGAGCAGAGATATTCAACATATGATTTGGAACTAACCGCATTTGTGCATGCCTTGCGAATATGGAGGCATTATATGCCAAGAAATAGTTTTGTGGTGAGGAATGATCATAGTAGCTTAACCATCTACTTTAAACAGAATGATTTGAATGCCCGCCAAGAAATATGGAATGCATTTCTTATCAAATTTTATTTCGATATTCAACATATAAAAGGAAAAGAGAACAAAGTGATGGATGCCTTGAGAAGAAAATTGCATGGCATTTATGAACTATATTTCACAGAGAATGAATCAAATTTTCAAGACCAGATTTTGGAAGCAGCAAGGTAGGACTCAGAATATCAGAATTTGTGGCAGCAAGTAAAAGAAGAAGAGAAAAGAAGAAAATAGTTCTAATATGAACTCAATGAAAAATAACTTCTTGTTTTCCAAAAAATGATAGATATTCCTAACTAGGAGTGTCTAAAAAGAATTATTTTGGATCAGTATCATAGAAGTACCTATGTCGGGCATATGGGTTACCAAAACATGTTGAAAACAATCAGAAAAGACTATACTTGGCCAAATATGAGAAGGCACATAGCAGAATATTAGACCGAGTGCCTAGAATGCCAGCAGATTAAGGTAGAACATTAGCACCCTTCGAGATTGCTTTAACCAATCCCAGTGCCTGAATGGAAGTGGGAAGTTATTTCACTTGACTTTATTATGGGCCTATCCAAGAAAAAAGGCATAATGATTCGATTATGGTGGTAATTGATAGACTCAGTAAAGTGGAACATTTTATTCTTTTTCAATCTACTTATAAGATAGTGCAAATTGCTGATATTTTTATGAAAAAGATTTTTAGATTACATGGTATTCCCTGACTAGTCATTTCAGATCCTAATGTGAAATTCACATTAGCATTTTGGAAGACACTATTTAGTGGACTAAGTACGCAATTACACTTTAGCACTTCTTACCATCCGCAAATGGATGGGCAAACGGAACAGGTGAATAAAGTCTTAGAAGACATGCTACGCATCTATGTGATGCAACAACCAATGAAATGGGAGGAGTACCTACACTTGGTTGAATTTTCCTACAATAACGGATATCAATAATCTCTTAAGATGAGCCCTTTCGAAATATTGTATGGGAGACAGTGTCGAGTTGCCACACACTCGAGTAGCCCAAAAAATAGAATGATGCTTGGCCCTGATATGCTCGTAGAGATGGAGCAGGAGGTTAATAAAATTAGATAAAATCTAAAGGCGACGCAAGACAGAGAAAATTTCTATGCAGACAAGAAAAAATCCTTTCAGGAATATGCAGTGGGGGACCATGTGTACGTGAGAATCAAGCCAAAGAGAAACACTCTGCATTGGAGTGCTTGTGCGAAATTGGCTCCCCACTACTGCAGACCTTTTGAAGTCTTAGAAAGGATAGGGTCGGTCGCCTATCGTTTCTCTTTACAAAACCATACATTGGTGCACAATGTCTTTCATGTGCCTTTATTGAAGCATTATGTGCAAGATTCCAAGCACATCATACACTGGCAGGGTAAACATGTAAGTCGAATAGGACATATAATTTACATACAATGATTTTTTATTTGAACTAATTCAAAATATTTTTGCTTGTAGGTAGAACCAGACAGCGAGTTCCTGGTATAACTACAACATATGCTAGATGTAACATACCTCAAAACCTAACTTATTTTTTCGTCGTTTTGTGATGATCATACTTCATACAATTTTCTAACTCATAGTTACTCTTGTCTACTGACTAATTTTCCCCTCTCATGTAATTTGAGTAAAGGTTTTCCCATAGTAATTAAATCTATTTATAATAAAATCTCTATATTAACTTTTCCTAATTTTCCCCAAGTCTATAATGTTTATACATCAAGTCTTGATACTCTAAACTCTTCCCTCTTCTTCCTTCCTACTTAAGAATTATGGAAAGACCTTATTATTGATGTATGGATATGTCAAAGTGGTCATTTATTTACTCATTTTCTTATGGAATAAACCCGTACTCCTATCGTTGAATTTATACAGGCCTTAACCATAAAACTTAACACCATGGATATTATCTTTATCCACTCTTTGTATTGTTACTTTCGATGGATAGTATAAGCATTAGGGTTTACGGTATTCTTTTTTTTCAAATTATTAATATTATTTTGATATTGCCATTGGATGGTTTCAACTCAAGCTTACCTATGTATCCATAGGGCTTACATTATTAACCTCTTTAATAGTTCATTTTTTGTATGTATGCATGTTAATTCATGTGCTGGAGACTTGATAAGTTTGGTATCTTCGCTGGTGACTTCACATGTTTGTATCATGCACTTGACTATTGCCATTAATGTCCTTACCGTCGGGTGTTATTAACATGTAGTTTGCACGCAACCTTCCTGCTTCTCCCTTTCTCGAGTTTTCCAGCATACTGATCAAGTAGATCCTTTGGATTTCATTCGTGTCATCATATTCAATGTAAACGTATGACTTCTCTACCCACCATCCTACACATTTACTTGTATTGATTTTACCGTATTAAATTATAAAAATTCATCAGAGTACACCACTTGTAGGGCTAGATGATGTTAGGGTTTGAGAACTTAATTGTATATTTAATGTAAGAGGTCAGAACATTGATAGTTTATTTGACTCCATTATCAATTCTCTTTTCTCGCTTGCCATTCCTTCGACTTGCCTCTGTAATGTGACAATGAGCTCTTGGCAAGGGTTTATCCACGACTTTCTTTGGCTGAAAATCTTCCATTCGGTAAGAATATTATTGTTACTCAAATTTTGACTTTCATCCTAGCTTTATATGTATAATATGAAGGGCATTCTTTTGTATTTTATAATGCATTTAAGAAGAGCCTATGTTCCAGATATACGATTAATAAACTTTTCCACCTTAGTAACTTTGTTGTTTCTTTTCATATAGTCGTTATGGTAAATGTTCTCGAGTGTATTTGAGCCATTTCTATCCATGTTCAAGCGTATCTAAGTTTCAGAAAACCCTAGCGTCAAGAATCCCAATTTTTGTTTTTGCAATCTCTATTCATTTGATAAAAATTTTGATTTAATTGAACGCACAGTTGGTATTATGGAATCGCTCTTCCATGCCTATCATTTTTCCCTTTTTATTGGGTATTTTAAATTTCGTCCTTTGTGTATGACTAATATTATAGGCATTTGATTTGTAAAATTTTTGTTTCTCGCTATCTTGAAGGAATGTGACTCTAACTCCGCCATGAAGATATAAATCTGAGTTTCAGTATATCTCCATTCACATGGGTAAACCATGTTTCTCTTTATCTTATGGTATAACAAGGTTTCATTTATTTCTGTGTGTTATATTTGCCCTAACTCAATGTTAAATGAATGATTTTAGGTAAACGTTAAGTCCTTTCCTCTCACCATTGACATAAATTTTATACTGTGGAAATTTTAGCTTTTTCACTTCATGGAACTAGCTCAATCTCTCTTAATACAGGTCAGTTTTCATTTGTATTACTCCTCACCGAGAATGATTACTCAGTTTATAGTGGAGTTATCATTATACTCTTTAAATTTGTAATTTAAACATTTATATTACTCTTGCCATATTACTTACTTAGAAGCCAATATTATATGGCTCTGTGGTAGTTTCCCAGTGTAACACCCCTAGTTTTATGTTTCCTTCAAGTTAGACATTTGAAATTTAATCCAAAGGGGAGTGGACCCCAATGGATAAGTATTTTGTGGATGTAACCAAGTATTTAATTATGAAAAATAAATAAAATAATTCTGTGCATATTGACAAAATGAGAATTATGAGATCACCTTGCCAAATCCATGAGGTATGGAAAGAGGCTAAGACTTTCCCCAAAAATCTTTCAAAAATCCTTCAAATAATTTATTTCCAAATTAGATTTTTTAGGAAAAATATAGTTTCCCCAATGAGGTGGAGAGTAGTTGGGAAGAGGTAAAAAGCCGAGAAAAGAAAAAATCAATTTTAAAAGTCCCTAAATAAGGGAAGCCTAGGCAAACAGGAAGAAAAATATCCTATAATTATGGACGCAGAATTAGAAACAGGCCTTGGGGAGCAAAAGCTTAAATAAGATATTCTAGAATAGATTGGGGGTTGGTTTGTTCTGGGAGATGATCTTAGCGCGGGGGTGAGTTCTGGAGATAGAGGAACTCTAAGGTTGGGAGGACTGGTCAATTACAGAAGTGGTATGCCTAGAATGTTTAATTATGGTTGAAATTCTTATTACTGTGTTGTGTGATTTATGATTGTGGATGTTATTTTATTTTAAATCTGAATTGGATCTTCCATACATTTAACAGAATTATTGAGAAGAAATTAATCCTCTCAAATTTGTATAGTTGTAGGAATATGAATTTTGGGGAAAACCATCTAGAAGCTCTAAACCTGTTGCTGGTTTAAATCTGGTGATTTATACTACTCCCATAATCCATTAAGATTATAACTTTAATCTTCTTTTGTGAAATTATTAATTTAATTATGTGTGAGTTTGGAATCCAGTAGTAGAAGACTATTTATGTACTGGAAGAAAATATAAATATTAGGTACAGATATAAAACTTATAAAACTTATGAAGAATATGCTTGTGTATCTGGTAAACTACTCCGAAAGGAAAACAAATTTGAGTCGAACAATAACCAACAGTAGATCACAGGAATATATATATTCAACCAGAAATTTGGAACAACACCAAAGAAATTAATAATACCATAATGCCATAAAGAGTAATTAATAAATTTCCTCATTCTATTTAACCAATATTTATCTATTTGTTAGATAAATTATTAACTAGATGAGTTGCATGCAGACTAGGTGTAAGCATGAAATCTTCATCAAATTGACAATCTACTATTATAGATATAGTAGTGAAATGTCAATAGTGAAATCAAACTATTTATATATCAATAGATAATTATAATTTGAAATTTTCATGAACAGTGGAAAATCTATAGAAGATGTACTAGAGATAATTATCAAAAACCACGATACTGAGATACAGAGTTACACATTAGCTGAGATAGAATTTTCAGATACAGGAATTTCACTGAAGTAATATTATACATAGCGAGGAAAAAGAATGATGACTTTATACCGGGTAAAGATTACTCAGGTAAGAACCTATGTATATCTGGAAAGGAAGCATATAAAAAAAATATATATATCTGAGTCCATAAAGAAAAATAGCAGTACATAATGTAAGAAGGTTCATTGTTGAGTAGGGCATACTCAAACCCTCTACTGTCAATAAAGGGTATATTTTAAAAATTATTAAAATGTCTGAATCTCAAGAGATTCAATTTACAATCTATACTGAACTAGGAAATAGAAATTAAAAAGTTACGTGGTAACTCCTTCATTCCTTCTCGAGAATAATCGGTGAATACCAACCTGGAATAGGAGAAAAACGACCATTAACTCCTAAACATCACAAGAATTAGCTCGACAAATAACCTCATTGAAATTTCCAATAATTTCAGTTACCTATGTACAAAAACGACGACAAAATGAGTTAGAGACTGTCATGAGGCTATGTGTAAGCAAGCCAAGATAATTAAACAATAGAAAAACCAATGATTAATGTAAAAATTCAATTGAAAAATGGCGTAAGTAGTCGTTCTCACCTAAGAGAGAGAGAACCTGAGTGAAATGAAATCCTCACGAATTACTAACAGAGGAAAATAAAATTTAGAAACCCTGGGCGCATACTCAAATGACAATTTCGATAATAATAAACCCCATAGTAGGGCATATTTGTACGTAAACAAATCGAGGAAGGGCGCAATCCAAACGCAGATACGAAGAAATCTCTTCATCATTCCATGGATGGCGTGGTCGTGTTGGATGAGTGCTGAGAACAAGAAAAAACCATAACCTCAGATTTATTGAAAAGAAAATATATAAACACACAAACATCATGGACCTATGGTAGTAGGCATGAACGAAGGCTAAGACGGATTAGTTAGAGCAGAGAGCTCTGTGGCACACACGAAGAAATCAAATCATATCCAGACTAGTGAAAATGATTAGCGTTAGGGAGAAATTTCCCATGCCAATACGATGTCAACCAAATTAACACGCAAATCGTATCATGTAATAGAGGAATATGAATACTAGTATGAGATGAAACGTAGTAATAATTCACAACACAGGAACACAAAAAAAAAAATTATGAAAACAAATATAATGAAGTCGTGTGGGTTGTATGACATAACCATGGGCGTTTCGGGATTCTATAAATTCTTCCAAATAGAAACCACAGAGACTCGTGAAAACGATGGAATCATTATACTATGCTATAGAAATTCCAAACGTGTTAACTTACATAACAATGGTGACAAAAAATAAAATACGAGCCGCAATCCTTAGTATCTTAAAAAAAAAAACTCAATGCCTGTATCAAGTAAGTTATGAAATGAATGCCATACATTGGGTAACGAGGGATGAGGCATCGACGTGGACAAAGCTCTCGCCATAGTGCGGAAGCGGCACATACACTTCATCAGGGAAGGAGGCTAGAAGAAATGCACTCTGAGAATGGAGAGTGAAGAAATAAACTCGGATTGAGATGGTGAGTTTTATACAAATTGGAGCCATAATCCATAGACGCATCCAACCGTCCAGGTGGCAACCATTGGTCGGTCCACACACGGATGGAGGAGCATCAGATTGATATGACCCAAACCTTTCACATTAAACGCCGAACGTACCAAGTTTATTAGCAAACATACCAGAGCCGAGAGGAGCATTTAACCTAGCTCGGTGATTCACCATAAAAACAATATAAAATACCAGATATCTGGATTCGAATATCCGAGAGGAATAGAAGTTTAATGCTCCGGTACATGCATCAAATTCCAACGAGGATGAAAATTAATACAGGTCAAACAAAGTACCTACTCTAAATAACTTGACAGCAGATGTGGAACATTATATCAATATATCACTTGAACATCACATGTGCCACATGAGAATAGAGCATTTGTTGCATTAAACATTGGGGTAAGAAATCGAACTCATCATAAGGGATAATATAATAGTGATGATCAAATATATGGTTTGAAAATACCAAAGCGTATGATAGAACGTGACCATAGTCATGATTTGTAATATGGGTGCAAACAAATTTTATAAATCCCTATTAATATAATTGTATATAGCATGGGAACGCTATAATAAATATCATAATCGAAATTTGGGTATAAAGGGAACCAAAAATCCATAGAGAACAATATTTTAATGGTCTCAATATAATGATGGAGGGTCAAATAAAAAAAATAGAGTTAAGAGAGAGATGGCATGTCTAAAGCGAACACTCTTGGCAAGATGTACCATTATGTATATAATTGTAAATTATTATTGAAATAAATTAAATGGTGCTGATTTAGCCAACATGAAGGGTGAACTTTCTGAATGTATGCACTATTGTTGTCAAAAGGAATTAATGCGTTAATAAAAAAAAAAAAAAATTAGTGGAGAATGGGGTTCGTTACACCTAGTATCATAATATGCATATGAACTGAAAAGTTAATTGTATAATGTTAAACCCTTTTTCTTCGCTTACATTTTGGCACTAAACTTTATAATGGATATGGTTTTTAACACCATTCCTCATGAATTTCTAGAATGTCATCCTCTTTTAATATAGTAAGTCGGTATGTTTTTTTACTTGTAGGAGTAGTACTATTCATACATATGTAAGTATCAGTACTGTGTATTTTCCTTACTTCATCAATTGTTCATCTTAAATGACAGTAAATATAAATTCTACAATAGGTCTTAGTAAGTGTAGTGTATATGTGTATCTCTTTATATTGATACTCATCTATTTATAATTTAATTTAGCTATGGAAATTATTAACCATAGTAATTTCCTATAGTTCTCTATATTGCTCTTAACAGAGTTTTCTTTATTGTTTTGTTCAGTTTTATTTACTATAGTACACAAGAATATTTTATGGTTCATTTCAGTATTTGAATTAACAGTTATAATTTATAATATAACTGTTCATTTTCTTCAGTTACCTCACTACCGGTTTAATAATTTCATTTTGATAATGATGATAATTACACTAACCTGTATTCAAGAGGATATTAAAAACTCCTTTTTGATTTAAAGTTGTAGAGATCTGCTTGTGTGGATATAGTTTAATTTAAATTATTAACATTTTCCAAATCATTACAGAAGTAGGAGTTATCAATTTGTATTAGACTAAATTTTTATACATATTCCACATGCAGATCATTTGCAGTGAGTTAATATCTTATCTAGTACTTAGGAAGATAACCAACATGCAAATATAGCTAAATTACTATTATGTTCTTGCAGTCCTAATTAGTAAAAATTCTGGATTTCAGTCCTCAAGTCTTTATACTTGCTCTTGAAGACAGAATAATAATTTATTTTCCAGAAATCCATGAATTTCTGCTTTTAAATAATAGGAAAGAATTTTCTGTTTTATCCACTGTTACTGAAACTTGAGCTTATTTTCTTGTACTTAAATTTATATACTAGAAACAGATTAAGATTAAAAAATTCAATCTTTTGTGGGAATAACACATATATTCATATTTAAACACTATTAGTTTAGAAATTCTGATTGATATTTTCTCACAAATTTTTATTCCTGCAACTAGACAGATTTTAGAGGATTTTATCCTCTAACAAAATCGTTTAAATGTGAGGAATCTAATATTCATAACCTGAACTTAACACTGTTTAATTTAGAAAAATAATCACCATAAAATAAAGTTAGCATATTATAAATTGAATGTGCATACCACTGCTTCTAATGACCAGTCCTCCCAACCTTAGAGTTCCTTTGTCTCCCGAACTCACCCTCAAGCTGAGATCCCCTCCAAGAACATACCAACCCCAATCTGTTCTGGAGTAGCTTATTTAATCCTATGCTCTCCCCAAAGCCTGTTTCTAATTCTGCGTCCAGAATTACAGGATGCTTTTATTCTTGTTTGCTTAGGCTTCCCTTATTTATGGACTTTAAAGCTGCTTTCTGCTTTTCTAGCTTTTTACCTCTTCCCAACTACTCTCCACATCATTGGGGAAATTTAGATTTCTCTTCAAAAATATAAATTAGAAATAAATTCTTTCAAGGCTTTTTGAAAGATTTTTGGGGAAAGTCTTAGCCTCTTTCCATACCTCATGGATTAGGCAAGTGATCTCAAAAATCTCATTTTGTCAATATGCACCGAAGTATTTTATTCATTTTTCATAATTAAATGATTAATTACATCCACACAATAATTATCCATTTGGGTCCACTCCCCTTTGGACTAAAGTTCAAATGTCTAATTTGAAAACATAAAACTAGGGGTGTTACATATCCCCCCTCTGAAAGCAAACACTGTCATCGTTGTTAACAGCTAACTACTAGAGTTTATTTTGAAAATAGATGTGGATATTTTTCCGTCATCTCAGCTTCTCTTTCCCACGTATCTTCTTTAGTAGTAAAGTGCTTCCACTGCACCTTTACTCTTGCTACTATTTGGTTTCTCAATTCAATTTCTTCCCGCTCCAATATTTGAAGTGGTTCTGGAAGGAACTCCCCTTCTAGTTCCACCTGTATCACATTCCAATCAAAAATATGAGAAGCGTCATGTACATATATTTTTAATAACGAAATAGGAAACACATCATGCACTTTAACATGAGGAGGTAAGGCCAGCTTATAAGCCGTTGGTCCCACCCTTTCAAACACCTCAAAAGGCTCACAATATCTAGGAGCCAATTTTGCACAACTTCCATCATAAAGTGTGCTCTTTTTGGGTTTAATACGCAAATACACATGATCACCCACTTTGAAATCTCGATGCACTCTCTTCTTATCAGCATAGTTTTTTTTTCGATCTTGTGTTGTTTTGATGTTTCTCTGTATTTTTTTGAAAATCCTTTCCATTTCTTGTAGAGTATCTAACCCCAATACTAGCTTATCTTCAAGTCGGCTCCAACTTAAAGGAGTACGACACTTTCTTCCGTAGAGTGCTTCAAATGGACTCATTTTGATGGAGGATTGATAGCTATTTTTGTAAGAAAATTCGACTAAATGCAAGTAGTATTCCCATTTTGATGGCCTATCCATCACATACATTCTCAGCATATCCTCCAAAATATGATTTGTTCTCTCTGTTTTACTGTCCGTTTGAGGGTGATAAGTAGTACTAAAATTCAATTTAGTGCCCATGCCCCCAAATAGACCTTTCCAAAAGGTGGCTATGAACTTAGCGTCTCTATCTGAAATTATCATCTTTAGGACCCGGTGTAGCCTTACTATTTCTTTTAGGAACACATTTTCTACTTGGGCTATCCCAAAAGTAGATTTTACAGGTATGAAGTGTGCAGCCTTTGTTAAGGTATCTATCACTACCATCACTGAATCATGGTGATACTTTGTTTTGGGTAACCTGATTATAAAATATATAGAAATATTGTCCCATTTCCATTCTGCAATTGGAAAGGGATTCAAAAGACCAGCTGGATGTTGATGTTCAACTTTGACTAGTTGACATTCCATGCATCTAGCTAAATAGTTTTCTACATCCTTTTTCATTCCTGGCGAGAAAAAATTCTTTTTCAAGGCTGTAAGCATTTTCTGATATCCAGGATGTCCTGAATATGGCTGTTTATGATATTCATCTAGGATTTATTTTTTCAAAGACTCCACATTGGGGATATACAATATGTTTTTATAGCAGATCAACCCTTTATGGTTTTGGGTGTATTCAACCATTTCTTTTTTCAGCATTTTCACTTGTAGATTCTGATAGTTTGGATCTTGATCTACTACCTTTTTAACTAGTTCTTCTAAGTCAAAACTAGAACTACTCCCAATGATGCTTATGTTTTGACAAGCATTTCTGCTTAGCGCATCATCAATTTTGTTTTCTTTCCCTTTGATATGTTTTATGTCGATATCAAATTCACTCAGAAAAGACAGCCATCTGGCTTGTCGAGCATTCAAATCAGTTTGAGAAAGGAAATACTTGAGACTAATATGATTTGTCATCAATATAATTTTTTTTCCAAGAAGATAGTGTCACCACATCTTGAAGGCATGGATTACAGCAGCCAATTCCAAATCATGTACACTGTAATTATGTTCATGTCTCTTAACTTTTCTAGACTCATATGCAATAACAGAATTTTCTTGCAACATAATTCCTCCCAATCACTCTCTACATCCATCCATACACACAACAAACTCTTTGTCAGGATCTGCAATTTTCAGTATAGGGGCTGTAGTAAGTTTTAATTTTAGTTGTTCGAAGATGTTTTGGCATTTTTCAGTCCACTCAAATTTGGTGCCTTTTCTCTGTGGTGAAGTTATGGGATACGCTATTGCAGAAAATCTTTACACAAAACTTCGATAATAACCTGCAATCCCCATAATGATCTTACTGCTGAAACATCAGTCAGCATCGGCCATTCTCTGATAGCCTTTATTTTCTTAGGTTCAATATCCAATCCTTGTTCAGAAATTATATGCCCCAAATATTGAATCTTGTCTTTATAAAATTCACATTTACTGAATTTGGCATATAACTGGTTTTATTTCAAAGTCTGTAAAACTATCCTTAAGTATTCTTTGTGCTCTTCCTCACTTTTTGAATAGAATAGAATATCATCTATGAACACTAGTACAAATTTATCTAAGTACTTGTTCAACATGTTGTTCATTAAGCACATAAAAGTGGCAGGGACATTTGTCAAACCAAAAGGTAGGACTACAAATTCATAGTGACCATACCTGGTTCAAAAAGTTGTTTTACTAATATCTTCCTCCTTAATTCTGAGCTGGTGATAACCAGTCCTCAAATCAATCTTAGAAAATACTGAAGCCCCTCTCACCTGATCAAAAGAGTCATCTATTCTGGGCAATGGGTAACTATTTTTTATTGTCAACTTATTCAGTTGACAGTAGTCAATGCACATTCTAAAGGTTCCATCATTCTTTTTCATGAACAGCACCGGTGCTCCCCAAGGGGATACACTCAGTCTGATGTAACCTTTATCCAGAAATTATTGTAATTTCATTTTTAACTCCATAAGTTCAGGGGGGCTCATTTGGTAAGGGGCTTTGGAAACGAGTGTTGCTCCTGGCACCAAATCGATTGAAAAGTCAATCTCTCTTTTGGGGGGAAGATGAGGGATCTCATGTAGGAAAACTTCCTTAAATTCTCTTACCACTGGTAAAGTCTCTAACAAGTTTTCTTCAGGTTGCTGTCCTAATTCTTCAACATGTATAGCATATACTTGATATCCTTTTCTAGTTGTTATTTTTAAGTGCAGAGCTGATATTTTTCTTACAAAGATTGGTTTTGGTTTTCCTTTGAGTATAATGGTATCCCTTCCTCATCTATGCAATATAGCATTTTATCCCAACAATTCATCATAGCCTTTCTTTTTTCTAACCAGTCCATTCATATCAGCAAATCATATGAGCCTAAGGGAAAAATGTTTAAATTTACTTCTTTCTGAAAATCATTTAATTTAATTGCTATTTGAGGTAACTTATGAGTTACTTTTCACTTGGTGCCAGTGGCTAACTGGACCAACCAAGACTGCTGAAATTTTTCAGTTTTGAGATTGCATTTCTCTACAACTTGTGGACTAATGTAACTCAAAGAAGCACCTAGATAAATTAAAACTGTGACAGATTAGTAAGCAATCTTACCTTCCATCTCGACCATAGTAGCCTGGTGTTCTGCTTTTCGGTTCTCCAAGGTTGCACTGATAGTGGGTATATTCCTTGATATATCATTCACTATGGTAGCTTCTCTATCTCTCATAATCATCTGAATATTTCGGTGTGGGCAGTCCCTCAACAGATGAGGTTCTCCGCAACCCCAACATCTCAAAGGCTCCTACATTTTAACTATTGCTTCCTTATTATTATCTCCATCTATTTGTTTTGAACCAACTTGGGATTGAGCAGTTTGACTTTCCTTTGGTTTGTTAAGTTTCTTCCACTGATGATCCCTACCAAAATTCATCAAGTAATCTAGTTTCTGTTTCGTTCCTTTGAATTCACCCTTGTTTATCCAGCTTTTCCCATGTTCACTCTTTCCTTTAAACTGCTGGTAGCATAACCTAGCTTTCCTCACCATTTATTCCATGGTTTTTGGATTATCGAACTCTATTTTCTCCCTGTACACAACATGCAAACAGTTCAAAAACATTTGTACCTTTGCTTTCTCTTCATGAATATATGGGACATACCTTAACAGATTTTGAAACTTGGTGACAAACTCATCTATGGTGAGTTGTCCCAATCTGAGTTCGTGGAACTCCTTTTCTTTATCATCATAATAGCCTTCGTTCAAATAGTAGTTTTTAAACATGACTTGGAAATCTTCCCAAGTCACCATCTTTTCATCAATGGCATGAACCATTTTTTTCTCCTCCCACCATAAGGCAGCCTTACCTTGCAACTGGTAGATATCTAATCTGGCTTTCAAATTTCTTTCATATTCGTAGACCTGAAAATACTTAATCATATTGAACATCCATGCCTCAACATCTTCCTCCTTCTCTCCATCATAGGAGGGAAGTTTAATTTTGCGAAACTCCCCCCGTAATTCCTTCTTTTGTTTATACTGATGTCTAGTAGTGTCATCTTCCTCATAATCATCTGATAACTTTCCTTTCCTCCTCTTTCCGGAACCTTCACCTTCTTGGCTCTTCTGTGAGGTCAGTTCTCTTATCATCTTTTCCTACTCCTCACTGGCTAATGACAACCTGTCATTCTGGCTTCTTAGCTCAGCCATATCCCATTGCAAGCTGTGAAACATAGCCATCAAAGGATCATTGGGATCTGGCGTGTTATCTCCATCACCCAGATCAACATAAATTTCATCTCCTTCATCCATTGACTTTTCAGTTCCAGTACCTTTGTACACTAAAACAAACAACATCAGTAAATTTTTTTTTTCAGAAAATAATTTAATCTATACAGTGAGCACAACAACAGCCCAATTTTTCTAACATGAGGTATGATACCATTTGTAACATACCTCAAAACCCAGCTTTTTTTTCATCGTTTTGTGACGATCATACTTCATACAATTTTCTAACTCATAGTTACTCTTGTCTACTGAATAATTTTCCCGTCTCATGTAATTTGAGTAAAGGTTTTCCCATAGTAATTAAATCTATTTATAATAAAATCTCTATATTAACTTTTCCTAATTTTCCCCAAGTCTATAATGTTTATACATTAAGTCTTGATACTCTAAACTCTGCCCCCTTCTTCCTTCCTACTTAAGAATTATGGAAAGACCTTATTATTGATGTATGGATATGTCAAAGTGTTCATTTATTTACTCATTTTCTTATGGAATAAACCCGTACTCGTATCGTTGAATTTATACAGGCCTTAACCATAAAACTTAACACCATGGTTATTATCTTTATCCACTCTTTGTATTCTTATTTTCGATGGATAGTATAAGCATTGGGGTTTATCGTATGATTTTTTTTCAAATTATTAATATGATTTCGATATTGCCATTGGATGGTTTCAACTCAAGCTTACCTATGTATCCATAGGGCTTATGTTATTAACCTCTTTAATAGTTCATGTTAAATCATGTGCTGGAGACTTGATAAGTTCAGTATCTTCGCTGGTGACTTGACATGTTTATATCATCCACCTAACTATTGTCATTAATGTCTTTACTATTGGGTGTTATTAACATGTAGTTTGCATGCAGCATTTTTGCTTCTCCCTTTCTCGAGTTTTCCATTGTACTGATCAAGTAGATCTTTTGGATTTCATTCATATCATTGTATTAAATGTAGACGTATGAATTCTCTACCCACCATCCTACGCATTTACTTGTATTGATTTTACCCTATTAAATTATACGACTTCATCAGAATACGCCACTTGTAGGGCTAGATGATGTTAGGGTTTAAGAACTTTATTGGATATTTAATGTAAGAGGTCAAAATAGTGATAGTTCATTTGCCTCCATTATCAATTCTCTGGTCTCGCTTGCCATTCTGTCGACTTGCCTCTGCAATGTGGCAACGAGCTCTTGGCAAGAGTTTATCCATGACTTTCTTTCGCCGAAAATATTCCATTCGATAAGCATATTATTGTTACTCAAATTTTGACTTTCATCCTAGCTTTATATGTATAATATGAAGGGCGTTATTTTGTGTTTGATAATGCGTTTAAGAAGAGCCTCTGTTCCAAATATACGATTAATAAACTTTCCCCGCTTAGTAACTTTGTTGTTTCTTTTCATACAGTCGTTATGGTAAATGTTCTTAAGCATATTTGAGCCATTTCTATCCACATATAAGTGTATCTAAGGTTCAACGAACCCCAGCGTCAAGAATCCCAATTGTTCTTTTGGTAATCTCTATTCATTTGATAAAATTTTTGTTTTAATTGAACGCACAGTTGGTATTATAGAATCACTCTTCCACGCCTATCATTTTTCCCTTTTTATTGGGTATTTTAATTTTCATCCTCTGTATATGACTAATATTATAGGTATTTGATTTGTAATTTTTTTTTTTTCTCGCTACCTTAAAGGAATGTGACTCAGACTCCACCATGAAGATACAAATCTGAGCTTCAATATATCTCCATTCGCACAAGTAAACCATGTTTCTCTTTAGATTATGGTATAACGAGGTTTTTTTCATTTCTGTGTGTTATATTTGCCCTATCTCAATGTTAAATGAATGATTTCATGTAAATGTTAAGTCATTTCCTCTCTCCTTTGGTGTAAACGTTATACTGTGGAAATTTTGAGCTTTTTCACTTCATGGAACTAACTCAATCTCTCTTAATATAGGTCATTTTTCATTTTTATTACTCCGCACTGAGAATTATTACTCAGTTTACAATGGAGTTATCATTATACTCTTTAAATTTGTAATTTAAAAATTTATATTACTCTTCACATATTACTTACTCAGAAGACAATATTATATGGCTCTGTCATAGTTTCCCAGTGTCATAATATGCATATGAACTGAAAATTTAATTGTATAATGTTAAACCATTTTTCCTGGCTTACATTTTGACACTAAAATTTATAATGGATATAGTTTTTAACACCATTCCTCATGAATTTCTAGAATGTCATCCTCTTTTAATATAGTAAGTTGGTATGTATTTTTACTTGTAGGAGTAGTACTATTCATACATATGTAAGTATCAGTACTGTGTATTTTCCTTAGTTCATCGATCGTTCATCTTAAATGACAGTAAATATAAATTCTGCAATAGGTCTTAGTAAGTGCGGTGTATATGTGTATCTCTTGATATTGATACTCGTCTTTTCAGAATTTTATTTAGTTATGGAAATTA